>APFE030419897.1:47397-92769 GCA_000404065.3 Pinus taeda | reverse complement strand
ATAATAATATAAAGGCACAAAAATAACAATAGAGGGATTCTATGGTGCACAGTAATAACAATATGGGGACAATAGGGGCACAACAATATTAATAAGGGATACAACTACAATAGTAATGGGGTAATCACTAGTATTATAGGGACCTAACACTTTCATCAATAGAAAATGTACCATTGAAAGGATCAGAACCTAAATCTTGGGATGATAAACCCAATTTACTAGGGTATCAGTATCAATATTTTTCAAACAGGACAATTAAATGGCTTCATACTCTAGCTTAATGGGATTGAACAACATACGATCGCTAAACAATTCAATGTTAGAATTGTTAGATATTATCTAGTGATCAGTATGAACAGTAGAATCTGAAATCATATTAATAGAGACAATCATATTCAGAATGTCAGGACGAGGGAGTGTAAAAGTTCCCATCAAGGATGAATCTTTAAGTAATCCTATCTTGACATGTTGATAAGGTTCTAAGGATTCAGCTACAAGTGGAATAGTATGTTGGGTCTCGGAGTGTTGGGTATCTTGTCCTAGAGCATGCTAGATTGAGTATACACCAAATCCAAATATTGGGCATGAGAAATAACTTGCTCTTCAATAACGACTCTTCCTTTGGCAGCATCCTCAGTTATAGATGGCAAGAGGGATTTGAAAAACCATTTGGCCAATAACTTATCGAAAAAGTAAGTTTTGACCAATCGACGTTGGTGTCTCCACTCATAAATATGATCAAATATGTGGGTGGAGTTATATTGTTTCAAGGAGGTAAAAATTTCAATTCCAATTTCATAATGGATGGGTAATTGCAAGTGCATTAGAAATATGGTTGCCAATGCATTGAAGTTGTTCAAAGAAGCTCGTGGAAATTCAACATGCCACTTATTTCTCATACCAATAAGAGTTCTTTGGAAAAGTTGTAAACTGAGAGAATCATCATTCAAGGAGTTGGATGAACACCATAAATGATAGGTCATAACATGAGTGGACAGGTCTTCTCCAGGATTTCCATTGAATTTTAGAATGTCACACAGCAATTTAGTAGGAATGGCAGGCCACCGAGGAGAATGACAAATGGGATCATTCATGAGCCGAGATAAATCTGGTAACTCAACCATAGCAACAAAATACAATTGTCTATTAAATTCCATTTGGGAAGGTTGACCTTGTGAGTAAAGGTTGACCTATGGTATAGGGTACCTTGGGTATGGTGTAAAAGGTTTAGCAACAAGTATTTTCATTCTGGGAAAAGGAGGATTTTGATAACCAAGGTAACAATAACTAGGTTAACCAGTTCCATGAAAACCTTGATAAGGTTGGGTTGCGGAATGATAAATTGACCAAAAACTATTTGTGGAATTCCTTGGAATGGTTTCCCAAATGGATTTTGCATCATTCCAACACAGACTTGACTGGTTGGTACCTGTGTCATGCCATGCACATTTTGGTTAACTTGTATTTGAGGTATAGACTAACCAAGAGGTGGAGTTTGTAATGCTCCCTAAAGAGGCTAAGTAGGTGGAACTTGAGAAATTCCAAATACCATTGGAGTAGGTTGTATTTGAGATATGGCCTGAACAGGTTGACTCACTTGAGATACAACTTGGGCATGTTGAGGTATAGATTGGACTTATTGACAAGTAGGAACCTAGGGTGTAGACAGAACAGGTTGAGGGGTTAGGATTTGATTTAAAACCAAACCAAGTTGAATGAGCAACGTAAGATGCCAAGGATTAAAAAACCATTTCTGGAAATGGAGGTCATGTACAAAGAGGACTTGAATAGGACTGAGCACCAACTTGTAGTATTTGATCAGAATAAGGGAACATTCCACCAATAGGTTTCCCCCATGCTAAAGGATAAGGAGTGTATGAAGGCAACTTGCCCCCTGGAGGAGGGCACCAAATATAGGATGGAGTAGGTTATTGTAAATTTCCCAATCCACTAAGAAATGGACCATATTTCTCCTCCAAAAGAGATTGAGGCACAACAGGTGGAATAGGTGGTGGGGTTCTCGTCAAAGAAGGACTAGATAATATTCCTGATGAAGTTGATAAGGGAGAAGTCCATGGACTAGTCAACGCACCATAAAAGGTTCCGGACAATGACTAGTAACCAGGTGGTACTAATGGACCACCATACAAATGGGTTTCTAGTGAAGTCACAAACATAGAAGAGGTTGTAACTTTAGTTGACTCACAAATGATAACATACACGAGTTGAGAAACTATCGTTGAATAAATCATGGTTGAAACTCAAAGAAGTTTTCTGAGGGAGATTTGAAGGTGAATTGAAACAAGGAGTATGATAGGAAGGAATTTGTATTTAAGCGAGAGAAGTAAGAAAAATGTGGGCTTGATAAATATGAGTCCCTCTTAAATGGACATGAGTCAAAGGCCGAGACTTTTACTCAATAATTTCCTCAATGCTCAAAAGACCAGGTGGAAGTTGTTCTCTGTTAGGACCAAAATGTACAAGTTGTGGATGAGACAACGACATAGGAAGAGAAAAAGAAACTCTTGAAGTAGTTGGTTGATTTATATGAGGTTCCTCAGGTCGTATGACCTTAGGTTGTAAAATATTTTAATCTTGAATTTCAGGTTCAAGGACCTCGGGTTCTAATGTTTCAAGGGCTTTAGTTCGACTGTGTCAGACTCACTAGCTGGTAAGGATGTAATTTTGAGATTAGTACTCATAGGAAGTGATGATTCTAGTTGGTTAATTTTAGACGTAGTGCCAAAAGTGGTAGCTTCCAAAGTACCAGTTTTGGTAGTCTATGTTTTATTATTCTTGCAATGACCAGGTGCTGCCTCTGGAGGTAAAGGAGGTAATATTTGCATTCTATGTGAATGACGGGTATGTTGAGGTGTTCTTCCATGATGGATTAATCAATTTTAGAAATTAAAGATACAAATAAAACAAAACGGGGGTAACTAGGAAAAATGGTTTCCCAAGCAATTGTGAACTGCGGAATACCATTTCAAGTATGTGCAAGAAATCTCCCCAAATGTTATGTTCATTGTATCACAGTAAGCAAGGCAACTGACTCAATTACCTATGGCAAGATAGAAACCTATAGGGGGCTTCCAAAATATACCTAGAGGTATGTGGAAGCGCAATCTGTGGTAGTGTTGTTTAATGCGTCCTGTACGATAGGAAGTATTCTAATATACTTTTCATATGATGAACGTCATTTGATGTACCCGAACGTACATGGAGAATGATCCAATATACTTACATATGTGGAATACTGACTACCTATAGAATGTAACGTAGATAAATAATGATAACTTCTACATTTTACAATGTTGGAACACGTCTCTACCCTAAACCTCTATGTGTGTCGTTAATGTTACAAATTCTCCTTAAGTTAATTGAGAAAATGTTAAATTTTATCTTCAATTAAGTTTCAATTTCAAGGTTCATGGTATGAATTCACCTGAACTTCCTAGGACGCAGCTAGCATGACGAAAATAACTCTTTCATTTCAATGAAGATCTGTCTACAAGAAGGAAGAGACAAGCAATAATACAACAATAAAAGATGCAACAAATGAAGACTTTCTAATCAGATCATTCAATATACTATTCCAATGAAATTCGAAAACCCTATATGCAGTACAAAAAACATTTTTTCTTTTCTTTTCTTTTCAATTTCAAATGCAATGAAAATGAAAATGAGGTTAGATTATTGACAAAAAGAACTCACAGACTACAACTGTCATATGAAAATCATTTTCATTCAATCAATAATCAAGCTTAGTGCTTACAAGCCCTAATTGACAAGAATAAAGAAAAATTAAACAAATCCTTGTTAAAAGGTAATCAATCACAAATGTAAACACACTGATGGATTTTACAAAGACAATGACTATTACAGAGGCTAAAAAAAAAATAGTGGACAAAATAAAAAATGGAAGCAAAGCATAAGAATTCAATTTATGTATCATACAGGAACCATCATGGGCTAGACATAGGCACCAGTGCGATGCATCGCACTTGTAGAGAGAGACAAGTGCACTGGGTTGCTTTGTCTCAGACCAAAAAGTGCGGTGGGGCTACTTTGTTCAAAAAGCGAAATAAAAACCCTACCAAGATCAGACTAATGCTTTCCCAAGACTAAATACTCTGTAAACAAGTCAATTTAAGTCGGATTGAAAGGTCTAAAATGGATCAAATAAGGAAGCCACTAAAGGAACATCTTGTTCCCAAGTATGGTCATCAAGTTGTTTTATGGCAAATTCTCTTATGCGGATAGAAGTGAATCCCCTAGATCTAATGGCTGATCTAGAAACAACAGAAACGAAAAAGGACAATGTTTTCCTTAGAGAAATTAATAAATGGAGGAAAGGCCTAACTGAATTCCAACGCTAGTCTTCCTCTTCTCTTGGATTGTAGAATTTAGGTCCAACTCCAATTACTATAAATGGAACCTGCAAGACAATCACAACAAACAAGAGAACTACAAGACATCCATAGCATAAAGTAATATCTCTATTCAATAAGTCAAGTGGGCATTGAAATACATATGCATCAAATAGACACAAAGCATAGGAAAACAAAGATTCTCATATTAATAAAATGTAAGAGAATATTATAGCCCTTCTTATAGTTCTTCACAGTGTAGAATCTCCCACCAATCTTGTCCTTCCTTAGCCACAAGGCAAGCCTTCTATCATAACTCATGGTAATGGATCCTTAGGTAACAACAGCAGCATCAAGGCATAGCTAAGAGTCTCCAAAATACAACCCAAGCTCTATGGGAGGTAGTGAATTTATAGGGTAAAAGTGGCAATTTAGGATTTACCAATCTAGGTTTGAGATCCACGTATGATGGAGGATAAGCTTTAGGGATAAGAGATAAGACCTCCAAGATATAATAGGATAGGGATTCAAGATCTCAATCAATATTTAATGGTTAAAACAAGTTTAGAAGCTTCTGGAAGAAGAAGTTTCGTAAATGTTTTTTATTTTTCCCAAAATTCTAAAACCATCACACCTGCAAGCTAGAGCAACATGCGCTAGTTAGTGCAACTACTCATTTCTGCAACATGCAACCATTGCAAGTGGACCAAAGGGTAGGGTGCATTGGGGCCAAAAAAGGATTTTTAAGTTGATAAACCCATATTTTTTGGACTTTTTGGAGAATCAGTGCTTTAGGCTTTGCAAAGGGATAATGATAAAGTGTTAAGGATTTTGATTGATCCGGGTTCCAGACCATTTGAATGAATGCGACAAAATAAACTATAACACATGCGAAGTGTTGCATATCGCAAAAGCAAAGTTATGGTTCATTTTAAGGGGCAACTTTAGTGTCGATGGGTCCTATTTATCATATAGGCATGTATTAGAATCATTCCCAAAGTTTCATGCATTGTTCCACTAGTGTCATCAATGTCATTGCAAAGTGTATCCTAAGTGTCACACAAGGAGGAGAGTATTGTTTTGTCGTCGCATTAAGGGGACCATGTTGTTTCTTAGTGTCGAGTGTTCATTGTTGCTTCATTAATTGTTTTGAGTGTGTGATCATGTTCAAGCCATACCTTGGTTTCATATCTAATTCACTAATCCCTCATAGCTCGAGCAAAGGACTTTTCACCTTGGCTCTCCAATTAGGCAATAGAGAGGAAGCTAGTCTTTTTTGAGAGCAAGTGGTAGCTCTAACACTCCACTATTGGAGCTAGTGATGTTCATTGTACCTATGTATCTTGGAACTTTCACTTAATATTTGAAGCTCATTGAACCAACACACTTTCATGTGTATATCATAAATATTCTAAGACTATTCTTTGAATGTTTGAGGTGTATGTTGTTGTTATTTTGTACTAAATAAATTGAAATATTTTGATGGTTATGGTTCTTATCTTATTGAATGTGTTTCATATGTGTTATTATGATTGTTACTGCTATGTGAACTATTTCACTAGTTGTTTATATATATATATATATATATGTGTGTGTGTGTGTGTGTGTGTGTGTGAATGCAAACTAGAGTTCCATTTACTATCAACCCGGGAAAGTAAAACTTTGAGGAACATCCACTGTATGTGGACTTAGAGACAAACTAAATTAAGCTAGGTTAAGAAATACCAAAGCTCCCTTAGAGGAGGTCTATTCATTAATATTTCTAACCATCTTAATCAATAAACTAAGAAATGAAGGCATTAAACTTAATTCAAATTGATTACAGGAAATATTAAAGCTCTCTTACAAGAGACTATTCATTTATATTTCCAACATCAAGATCTTTAAACTAATGAAATTAAAAACATAAATGAAAGCTTACTATACCAAAACAAGTATGCAAGTGAGCCAATGTGGGCCCTCCATAGCTCCACAAACACGCCTAGAAGAAGTCAAATGTAGACGAAAATCCAATCCACTTTATTTATCATCAATTGCAAATTGCAATTACAAGCTCCAAGTTCTACATTCCAAGAGATTCTAAATCTCCATTACAATGATCTTAAAATCTAAAATTACAAATGAAGGACTAAGTTTCTAAATCCTAAGGAAAATTAAGATTACAAATGAAGGAGATAACACTCCTATTTATACAACAATATGAGATAACAAATTCATAATGATGATCCACTATTCCCTCCTTTGATCCACATATTTCTACACCAACTGTGACACATAACCCTATCCTCCATGATCTTCTCCATGTGGTCCATGATCTTATCCATGAGGTCCATGATCTCCTCAAATTCGAATTTGAACATAGAGTGCCACATAAGGGTGCCTTAGAAGTTTCCTTTGTACCTACACATGTCAACAAACTCATTATAATTGTTAGGTATAAGTATATGGATATTATTTTCTAAAGTTTAACCACAAATTCTCTTTAAAAAAGTAAGAATTAATAATGTTTTGTAAAACACAATGATAACCCATTTAATGATGAAAGTGAAGCTAATGTGATGACATGGCGGTGGAATAGAGGTGAGAAAATGTGTGAATGGAGAGAAAGTGGATGTACTTTAAGGATAATTCTTAGGCCCAACATACTCCCAAACAAGAGGTATTGCATGTCCTCATGCAATCTATTACATTACTTTTTGATACTTGAGATTTGGCTTAAACTTTTCATGATATCATTTACTTAACTTTTGCAAAGTGTTTTTGATGAATTGCAACTTGGTTGGTTCTTGTATTTCAACCATTTTTTTGTTTGTTGCATTCAATTTTAACGTATGATCTTTGCATATTGATAATGTGATTTTTGTTGCAAAGCATTTTTGTTGGAATGCATCATGGTTGGTTCTTGTGTAACAACCATGACTGTGTTGGAATCCAATTAACTTTTAAATTCTTTTTGCAAAGCCATTTTTATGCTCATGATGATGTAATAGTAAATATATTTTGAAAGTATGTGGGTTTTAGAATGTGATATATGAATATGGAAAAATATGAAGGTGACAGCATGAATGGCAATTTTGTGAAATGGGGAAATGAAGTTTTTTTTTTTTTTTTTCCAAAAATTATCATTCTAGTTTTTCAAGGAATTAAATGGTTAAAAGTTAGAAAATATCATACCTCAACTTACCCTTTCAAAAATGGATGAGAGTTGTGCATGCATGGCTACAAACTTCTGATCATAGTATTCTTCACTTAGCTATGAAAATGGTGGATGAAGTAGAAAAAGTGAACCTTTTATTGTTGTTGCATCTGCTGCTAAATCTGTCGTTGGATCTTCTGTTGAATGTTCGGAATCTGCTGCTGAATGTGGCTGAAAATGTATAAGGCTTGGAAGGTATACAAAATTCATAATTTACACTTTCCCTCCCCAACCTTATTTATTGACTTGTCCTCAAGTCATTTACATCAAAAACCGAAAAGTAATGAAAGATCTGTTGGATTTTCAACAAAATGATGGCCTTCAAGTCTTCAACAATCGTTGGCACAATTCTTGTCATGTTCGTAAATGTGTCAGTGTCAAACATAACAAGAAATTGTTAACTTAGTGGCCATTAATGAATGCCACTAGTCAACACGAGAGCTCTCATCTTTGATGTGGATGAGAGTCAAGATGCCCCTAACACATCTTTCTAAGTATGAATGAATATGTTGTTGTCGAATACTTAGAAGATCCGACGAACAAGGGACATTGATGTGTTCCCTTGTTTTTATGCATGATAGCTTGCTCTTAAGGCATGCAAGCTTCAAGGTGTTTTTAGAAAAATATTTAGACTAAAGGACTATGGACTCAATGGTGTATGGAAGCAAGGTTTTATTTGCAAGGGTAGGAAAAGGAAAACTGACAATGATTATGTAAAGTGGAACAAAAAGCTTGTAAGTGAGCTTCGTTGGTTTTATGGGTGGGTTAGGATTGAAGAAAATGTAATAAAGTGTATGTGTGTAATGGGAAATGGATAATGACTCTTGCTAGGAAAAAGTGAATTATGGCATGCAAAATCTCAAAAATAGCAAATCTGCTCATTAATTCGTGACTTTCTGCTAAAATAGCTGAGTTTGACCAGCGTTGCACCATCCTTGGACATTTAGGAACAACCCCCAGATTTTCGAATTTGCTAATCTGTCATGCAACATGTCAAACCATTAAGCTATTACAGGAAGTTGCAAGAACTTGTAATTTTCTAGAAATTTTGTTTTATGATCATGGACTTGTTGTTTAGAATTTCTCATGAAATTAGTCTTTTGAAGACCAATCTTCAGCATAATTTAGTCTCCTTAATGATTAATTGATTACCCAAAACCTACAAAAAAAACTTGGCATAAAGAACATAAGTGTGTTCAAGAAGAAATGGCCATTCCCTTCCTGATTCTTACGCAAAAATTGTATGCCAAAATGAAATAGATTAAGGAAAACCAAAAGGGTAATTTTTGTCCAATTCATGATGTTGATAACAGTCCATTTTTAATAAATCCCCATGAAAAATAAATTACTTCCTGTTTGTGTCAGATGGCTCATGGAATTTTCATGGCAAAACGCTGGGCATTAGAGATTTGTGGTGTCCTGCAGATTAGTATGTTACATTAAAAGCATACAACAAGAAAAAAATTTAATTTTAATGCCAATTATAAGCTATCGAAACAAGATAATCATCATTTGTATAATCCTCCAAATGTTCGATAAATCAATCTTCCAAATTTGCTTCCGAGTGTTCAATAATTTTTAAAAGGTTCATGGCACATATTTATAAATCCAGCATTATTTATGTGATGTTTCGGAACCCATCTGCGTTAACGGACAAAGGGTTGGTGCAAGATTCATTTGCAAGAGAGCATGAACAAATATCATTAAACTTGTTCTGCCCTGGTCAACAACAAAAACAAACACACATGGCCTTGTGGCATGCTTCATTGATCTGTCAAACATAGAAGCCAAGAGTTGAGTGTTAATAATAGGGGACCTTATGACCTTAAGAACATAATTGTAAAACTTCCCTTGGATGACTATTGTTGATCTGAATTGATTCAAAAATTTATTTGGTGAGCAGCCTTAACCGGATCTCGTAAAGCAAGGTTGTCCAATGCCTATCCATGTTCTGACACTTACGCAGCACTCTACTCAGGCACTGTTCATGGAACTTGAAAATGATCCTAAAGTGGTTACAATAAACACTTACATTCAATGCATAACAAAGCTTATAAAGAGTCGTTAAAAACAAGATGCGGACATAGCTTGCATTATTCATGACACATAGCAATTTCAAAGAGAAATTAATGCCACCCAAGATCATCTTCACTGTACTTATGTTATTGTTGATGGGATTGTTTTTAGGGATGCAAACAAAACAAATCCTGTATGTCGATAAGTATACAGGCTTTTAACAAGCATACATCAGAATTTAAGTGAAACTTTGGAAAAGGCATTTAGCATTGATAAGGTTTGCAGAATATTAGGCTAAACTGGAAGCCATGAAAAGGTCGCATCTAAATGTATTGAAAGTGCAGGTTGATCTTAATACTATTTGGAAGGAAACACAGGGCGCTTTGTTCCAGTAAGTACTTTTTTTCGGTTCCCAAATTCCAGGTTAAAACTAACAGCAGATGCCAAGATCGATATCTTTTCTAATTAATAGCTTCACAAAATCTGCATCAAATCATCAAATCCCTCAAATCGTACCACAAAATTTGCATGCAAAATCACTCAGATTGCATAACGCATGTACACCAGTTTGATTGAGATAATTTGGGAGTATGTCTCCACTTGACTCCTCACATGTACGCAACTCTACATTTCAGCTCCTACGCATTACAATTGGTAGCTCATACATAGAGATACGCACAGTAGTTTGGGACAATTCCCTTGTTCATATGCAGATGTATTTAGGAGGTATCATTGCATGGGAATGTGTTGTTGATGTTATGAAGTTTCAAATGTGAAAATGTTATTCATGTTGTAAATTTAAAGTCGTTATGGTGCCAAAAACAAGACCTTTAATCTTAAACCAGTCGTGCTCCCTCAAATTCAATTGAATCTACTCAAATTTATCCTCGAAAGCTTCACGAAAACATAGAAAAGAAAAAGAAGCGTCAAAATAAGCCTTCAACCTTTGAAGAGAAAAGACAGAATCTTGGTTCACATTCTAATGTGGTTCTATGATTTGAAGGAGTTGTTGAAGCTCTAACCTTTATTCATTGTCAAAGGTGCCCAAATTTTTAAGAAGCGGGAAACTTAGATGATGGGTTTTAGCTTGTAAAGAAGACTGGTTGCAATTTCGAGAGAATATAATGATGTTGGTCTTATTTGAAACTACTATTGTGTTTGCACTATTCAATGTACTTGATGAGGGAGAACTCGATAAAATGGAGGACTTGTGGAAGAAATTTCAGACGTCGGATTCTGCCAGGAAGGTAGTCAAGTGTTGGGTTTGATACAACGGTTTAGAGATTCTCCATCTGTTCCTTAAGATTGGCTTTGGCTTGGGTGAGCAGACTGCCCAATTTGAAGGAAGTTTTTCGTGAGGCAGGTGTGGAAGTGCATCAAGTTTGTTGGCTTGCTAGGGACATGAAGAAAGGGTATGCTACAGGTGAATCGATTTTGACAGGGATAGATGGATATTTCATAATGGATTCCTTAATTCAAAATTTCTTCTGTTATGTGAAAAACAATATGTTGCCCATTTTTTGCAACCAATGCATTGCCCAATATGCAAACAATACATTGTTCCAAAGGCATATAACTTTGAATGTTTCTCTAATAAGATTATACGCTGCTCTAAAGGCTATTCAATAAATTGATAAACATTTGAATGTTCTTCAGGAATGATAAACAATTTTGAACGCTATTGACGAACATTTGAACGTTATTCAAAAACCATTTGAACACTCTCTAGGCATGAACGTTCTCCAAATGAAAGATTAATAGCTCAATATGTAGAGAAGTTTTAACACATTGATCAAATCACTAAACTACAGATTTAATTTTTAAATTTGAAATTGAAAATAAACGAATTTTTTTTTTAATGATTTCGATTTCTTATAATGTTGTAGTTCTTATGATTTGTGTAAATTTCAAGCAAGATATTTTTATTGATTTGTGCAAAATACTAACCTATTGATTTGTTTTTTTTTTTTTTTTGTAGGTCAGTGTGGATGAAGTGTAAATTTATTCGTGAGAAATGATGATGTTGTTTTTTTCAAAGAAAACAAGACTAAAAACTCTAGCAAGATCTCATTTTATTTTTCTAATCTATTCTACCTTAACTTGCTTGAAAGATTTTTTTATTTCCTAGGTAAAAAAATGCTTCTAGTGAAGCCACCTATGGACTAAGAATTCAAAAATGCTCACATCGAAAATGCTCGTGTGTGTTGGGTCTAAGATGTGGATGCAAATTAGAGTTCCATTTACTACCAAACCAGGAAAGTAAAACTTCGAGGAACATCCACCGTATGTGGACTTAGAGACAAACTAAATTAAGCTAGGTGAAGAAATACCAAAGCTCCCTTACAAGAGATCTATTCATTAATATTTCTAACCATCTTAATCAATAAACTACGAAACGAAGGCATTCAAACTTAATTCAAATTGATTACAAGAAATATTAAAGCTCTCTTACAAGAGACTATTCATTTATATTTCCAGCATCAAGTTCTTTAAATAATGAAATTAAAAACATAAATGAAAGCTTACTATACTAAAACAAGTATGCAAGTGAGGCAATGGGGGCCCTCCATAGCTTCACAATCACACCTAGAAAGAAGTCAAATGTAGAAGAAAATCCAATCCACTTTATTTATCATCAATTGCAAATTGCAATTACAAGCTCCAAGTTCTACATTCCAAGAGATTCTAAATCTCCACTACAATGATCTTAAAATCTAAAATTACAAATGAAGAACTAAATTTCTAAATTCTAAGGAAAATTAAGATTACAAATGAAGGAGATAACATTCCTATTTATATAACAAGATGATATAACAAACTCATAATGATGATCCACTATTCCCTCCTTTGATCCACATATTTCTCAATCAATGGTGACACATAACACTATCCTCCATGGTCTTCTCCACGATGTCCATGATCTTATCCATGAGGTCCATGATCTCCTCAAATTCGAATTTGAACATAGAGTGCCACATAAGGGTGCCTTAGAAGCTTCCTTTGTACCTACACATGTCAACAAACTCATTCTAATTATTAGGTATAAGTATATGGATATTATTTTCTAAAGTTTAACTACAAATTCTCTTAAAAATACTAAGAATTAATAATGTTTTGGAAAACACAATATTAACCCATTTAATAATGCAAGTGAAGCTAATGTGATGACATGGTGGTGGAATAGAGGTGAGAAAATGTGTGAATGGAGAGAAAGTGGATGTATTTTAAGGATAATTCTTTGGCCCAGCAATGTGTCTTTATTAGATTAATACTATTACTTTTCTTTTGAAGGCTCACTTTCATCTCCATTCGATGAAATAACCTTGATACATTCTACAACTAAACATTTCACAATGCATACTCACTTGTTAATTCAAAAGTACATGTTCATTACTCTCTTGTGCTAACCATCGCAACTAAGGAAAATCTTTAAGAATAATGGCAGTTGGGCCTTATTTCTAGAAAGACTCCTACACCAAATGGTGCGAAGTCTAATTGGGGATTTTCATTAGGGAGACCTCCTTGCAGGTTGGTGGGTTCCAACACCATCAACAGAATCCAACATGTCATCAAGTAGTTCATCACAATATTTTTGTGAAGCCAAACTTCTTCTCAACTGATTGTACTAATCGCCACATCTTCTGCCATAGAATTATACTTCACGCTCTTCCAAGAAATCATATCAGCACCCAATCATCAATAGTATCTCTATTAATATTAGTATTGTCAACCCAAACAATATGTTCCTAAATCAAACCAATCAGAGCTCCAAGTAGTCTCATATCCATCTAATATCTTACAGTTCCCTCTTTCGAACTGTGGTAAGTGAACTTCTTCTATTTTATGCTCTCATATAATCGACTTTTCTGATGTATACTTTAAACAATTTTCTTCTTGTCTTCGTGCTTTGCTACATTCTTCACATTCTTCCATCCATTAGTAAAACTTATATAGATCTTGTCTTGACCCACAACCTTTATTAGAAGACTATGAAAGAACAAAAGTAAAAGTGTATAGACAAAATAACAATAATAATAATTAAAGAAAGGAGGTGTAGAATACTTATCTCTTTGAGGAGAGTCAACTTCCTCTTAAACTTGGGCTTGTCCTTACATCAGAATGATAGTATTCCTTTCATTTTCAAGAGCTAGGTTTTTCTTTTTAGATCAAAAAAATTAGATATGTTTTTCTTTTTGCCTAGGGTTTTCTAACTCAAAAATTTGCCAGGGTTTACAAACACTAGACTCTCCAAAGTCTTCAAGCTCTTGCATTTAAGAATTGAAAATTCTATAAGAATACTAGAGATTTAGTTTTAAAACCCTAGAGATGTTATTGTCAAGCTTTCTATGAGATGGAGATCATTTCATTTATTGATCACAAAAACTTAGTCATCATATGCAAGGAAAGAATATGAATGCTACCATATTAGTTAAGTCATGGTTTCTAATGTATCTATGCAAATCCGGTCACTATCAAAAGATCATTAGCGTACTCTTGATTCCTAGAAGTGACTTCATCATGACCTAATAGTCTTGGTATCATGTTCAATATACTTGATATAGATCACAAAATGTATGCGTACCTTTTCAATCTTAGTTGTCCTTCCTTATAGAGATTTTGTCCTTTGCAACATACATGATCTTTTTCTAAGAGAGGTGCCTTAAATATTCAACCATCGAACTAGGATACAAACCATAGGGTTTTCCTTGGGCTACTTGTAATGTCCTTTGCCTTGGATTCTGAATATAGCTTGGATCACAAAATATAGAGTTCTTACGAAGGGAAGGTTCAATTATTTGCATGTACTTTGAATCCTTTGAATCATTCCTTTTAGATTTCAAGTCAGCTTCATTGATGGAATTTGTCTTTCTTTGATATCTCTATGTCATGGTTACTTTACAGGTTGGTGCCACAGAGATGATCAATATAGTTTATGTTCCTTGCACTATGTACCTTGATGTATTACTGAGGATAAAGGCTTTCGTCTCTCTAACCACAAACTTTGGTTCTTCTAACGCACTTATCTAGTAATTTGGATCTTAATTGCACAAGTAATATGTCATAAGGTTCAGGCCTTTCTTTGGGATTTGAAATACAAAATATTATGGCACTTTGATCCGCTTGAATCCATACAACTTTATCATTTGTAATATTTTTAGTGCCAACATAATGCCTATGACTTTCATACTTGCCACATAGATAATTTAAATGATATTAATGGTTTAGACCTCTTATCATAGGAGTAAGTTTGGAGACATTCAAGTCATAAATTTTCTTTCGAAGGGGATACATCACACTTCCTTAATTTTTCACCAAAATTTGTTATCTCACAGAGATTAGCTACAAGGTCTTAGCCTTTTATTAACATACAATTCAGATAGTGATGACAGCTTGGATTTCAGAGATATGGTATAATATGATGTCATAGTGAGATCGGATATCAAATAGCCACAGTAAGTTTGAATGCCACAAAATAATTATTCTCTTGTATCTTGAATCATTAATGATATAGTAGATTTCTTTTGGATCACATTTTCTTATAGTTTTATTCAAGTCTTTCTTCGTTATGTTTTGAGATCACTCCATAGGATTCCACAGAGATATAGCACTTGGAGAAAGAGTATACTTTGGTTCTTCACATATGAGTGTTTTCCATTGCATATAATAGAGTAACGTCCTTAAAATGGGAGTTCTCATATAACGCATGTATGTTTGCCACATAATTCACATAGTACTTCATTCAGGGTGTCACTTCATGTATCTTTAAATAATAAGCTTTGGCCTTGTAATTTATTTGAGTGAGTGTTATTGAAACTTGTATTACCATAGGAGAAGATGCTTTTAAAATTTGCATCACTATGTACCTCGAATTTTGGATTGCTTCACAAGTTTGAATCTTGTATGGAGTATCACTACAGGTTTTTGATTGTTCACAAATACTACCATAGGTTCGGACTATTCAAAAGTGTCATCACACGTTTGGATCTTCTTCTTTTCTAAGATTTGGATGCCCAAAATGTTCTTTTCTATGTTCCAACTTCTTTATTAGTGCTCTTATTTTCACCACAGCTTTGATGCCATGCAAAAATTCCAATACAAGGGGGGATTTCTTAACATGATAATTACTTGTGAAGTAGTTTAGTGTTCTTCTTTTGTTTTTCCTTTCTTATTCATCAAGAACTTACCATTAAAAACAAGAAAAAATAGATCATAATGCACAATAGACAAGAGACGCTAGAAGTTAGGCTCCAAGCTAGAGAAAAACCCCACAAGGGGGAAAAACCAACAACAATCCTTCTCTTATAAATCATATCAAAATGAGATATCCAAGACCAAGACCAAAACTACCACCAAAATTCCAAAGTATAATCCTCCTGCAAGTCACCTCCACATGCAAGGTCAACATAAGTCAAACTGTCACTTTCTTGAAATTGTGTTCTGAAATTGCACTCCTAAAGTTTTAGGCCTGCAATAAGCTTTTGAAATTTATCCTTCTTACACAAAAATTCCTTCTCTTGTGTGAGTTCTTTATTTCCTAATTCTTCATCGTTTTCTTCGTTAGTTAGGTGTAGAAGATATGTATGCTGATGATGAATGAATGCCCCTCAAAGTGATCAAATTATCCTCTATATATTTGTGTCGAGGAGGTCGAAAGGGTAGATTTTGGAGGCCAATTGACTTGTACATTGTGGTGGACTTCACTCAATAAAAATTTAATGTTTTTTTTATGAAAGTCCAAATGGGACTAGACTCAAATACATTTTTCTTTCTTACTCACAATAAATTCTTTTGACTCTTTTGACTCTATAAGCATGAAGAACATGCTTTGACCAAAAAATAAAATAATAAATTATTTTGACTCTTTTGACTCTATAAGCATGAAGAACATGCTTTGATGAGAAAATAAAATAATAACAATGAATATAATAAATTATAAAAATTACATTTTATTGCATTATGAATAATAACACTAGTTATATCTATCAATAAGCTCAACAATGTCACAGGTTATGAGAGGTGAACTTGTGCCCATTGACTCGAGTTATACACTATCAACTTGAGTTTGGATGCAAATTGTAAGTGTCAAACTAGCGTCGTTGTTGTAAAAGAGGAAAAATCAAGATGAAAAGTTGTGCATGAAGCTCAATAAGACAAGGGTCCCTGCAACTCACTCAATGTGGGAAAATAGGTTATAACATATGCCCCCTAATGCATGAGGTCAAAAGAGAAACTAATGGTCGAAATGTATTACAAAAAACACAGAGCTTGAAATGGGAGGAAGGAGCTAGGACAGAAAATTTGGATCAAAGTAAATCAAATGTTGAAGTCTCAACCATGTTGATATCATCCCTGAGTTAGGCATACCCATGCTTGGTCACAAAGAAAAACGAACATAGTCGCCAACTATACACTGCAGATTGATGCATGAAATGTGAACCAAAGATTTTGG
This sequence comes from Pinus taeda, assembly GCA_000404065.3. Taxonomy (NCBI): domain Eukaryota; kingdom Viridiplantae; phylum Streptophyta; class Pinopsida; order Pinales; family Pinaceae; genus Pinus; species Pinus taeda. Next base: position 75,737 of record APFE030419897.1, on the reverse strand, counting down.
GTTCGATCCCCAATGGAGTTGTCAATTATATTAGAACCAAAATAACTCAATCACAATGAGTTGTTGCTTTGTGATCCTTTCCTGGGACTCATTAGACAAGTGTGTGATCAAAAGTACAATTAAATTGATCCCTAACACATGCAAACAATAATAGAAATTGCAAAGGAAGGAGGATGGGTCATACCTCTTAACTAAAGTGGTTGTTAGTTGGGGAAACCAACTTGACGGAATTGCAACAGCCCTGGGTTGAAAATTCCATCTAATAAATGGGCATTATAAAAGAAATAAAACCAAGGTCATGGGACACATGTTCCAAGTTGAGTGGAGGTGGGGGACATTACATTGGGCATCACTTGTGGTTAATTGATTATTTATTGGATATGGAAATTGGAAATGGACATTGGTAAGAGGCATAGGGAAATAAATGCCAATTAATTCAATAAATAAATGAAAATAAGATAGAAAGGAAGATGAAGAGACAATAATATGCATGCAAGGGGAATTGAAGAAAAAGGAAAGGAAAGGAAAAGAAAAGAGGGAGAGAGAACATTCTACACTCTTGGACATTCAAGCATTCTCACTTTGACTTGGAGGACAAGAAGAGAGAACGACTATAGCAAGAGAGAGAGTACTTGTACACAAAGAAGGCAGAAGCAAGAAAGCAATAACAAGCAAGGAAAAAGCAAGGAGCGCAAGAAGAAGATTAGACAGCAGTAAGCAAGGGTAGAAATCAAGCAAAAAAAGAACAACTAGCAAGATGATTTTACAGGTAACAGGTTTCATGTGAAATTATCTTGTAGGGATTTGAATGCTTAGTTCATGCATTTGGCTTATTGGTTATCTTGTTTTCATTGGCATGGAGATTTGCTTGGAGTGACAGTGATGTACATCATTGCCTATGCCATTTCCTGGATAGCCATGAAGTAGTGGGTTCCCTATTTGGTTGAGCTTTAGATTACTCATAAATTTTGGATCCTAATTGAGATGGTCACAGAAAAATCCCAAGGGTTGGGGGTGGAGGTGGTTTTCTCTAGGAAACCCTTAACAAGGGGGTGGAGACAGGAAAATTCCTTTGGGTATGGTGAAAATTTTTTGAGGCATCTGAGCTTGTGTTAGTTTTGGTGATTCTGGATCAGTTTAGGTGAAATCACTGTGGTTGAGGGTGGAGGTGGTTTAACCTTTGGATTCCTTGTTCGGTTATGTTTTGGTTTATCCCATGTGCTCCCACATTCATGATTGGAATATGGCACGAGGGTGATTAGGTGGAAGAAAGATTTGGTTCGGTTCCAATCTACGGTCCAGGGCATGTGGAAGTCCCTGACTTGGTTAGTATTATGCATATGTTATTATGTGTTATTCCTTATTGAGATAAATAGGCACAATTTCTTATTTGATGTGTGATTATATGGCTAGTCCTGGTTTCATTCTCGTTAAATTTTGGTTACATGCATGGTATATTTCTTATGACGTGAAGAGCTCTTATTATAGATCTTGCTCATGGTTGATAGGATCTTGAATGTTTTATATGGATGCATGTGCTAAAATTTGTTGTTACAGCTAAGTATGAGAGGGAAACAAACCTTCTTGATGAACATTTGAAGAAACTAATGAAACAATGAACAACTTATGCATTCATGACCTACATGTACTATGTTTACAAAGTGTTTGTCTAAATGATTCACATGTGTTGGATAAGTTTTGACAAGAATAGAGTCTGGAACATAATATCTAGATGCGCATACATTGTTGACAGAGTTATGGAGAGTTTTGGGTAGTTGGCTTGTAGGTAGGCCCTAAAAAATCTAGAACATAGGTCATGGACACATGCACATAAAGAGAAAATTTAGGCCACAACCACATGGAGGATGTGTTATGCGTGCAGATGGAACCTTTTAGCCACACCAACAAGACTGCGTACATGTAGTTGGGTTATAAAGCTAGGTTGAAAGTGGCTCCATCTCAAAGAAAAGGTCACCAGTGGAAATTGTTCGACATCTGGGTGATCATGTGTCTTTGGGTGATCCAGTAAGGTTTGACAAATGGACCCCATTTCCATAACTGAATCTTGGAGGTTGGATCATACATAGTAATTCTTAGCTCATGTTTACCCTGGTGAGTTTGTAAAAGTGGGTAAATGTAGGGTGGGGTGTTACAAGAATATACCAGAAATATCTTCACTCCTAGCTCCCAAATGCCAAAGACCTGCACACAATCAACCAACAAGACTACCAAACATATTTCTTGCAAGATATGTCAACATGATAACAATTGAAAGCCAATGAATAACATATGATAACTGAAGGGAATCAATAGAATAGGAAGACAATTGAATTTTTTTGCAAGAACAAAATGATACACTGATATAACATCCAAATGATATTTTTCCTCTCCAACTTGCAATCCTGGTCTCCTCCTCTAGAAAATGTAGCCTTAAGGCAACAATATGATAGATCTCTCACGTTATTTCAAACTATCTCTTTTCCCCTTGACATTATCAGTTTACACATGTCTTTTCCCCTCTTTGGGAGAATGTATCTCGACATCTAGGGGCTCGAGAAGTTAGGAAGCTTCTACAATAATTTCCTCTAGCCAACTCATGGACAAATTTGTCGATTTAATCTCCTCGAGAATGAGAAAATCTAGAAGGCTCAACAATGTCATAGGTTATGAGAGGTGAACTTTCCCATTGACTCGGGTTATACACTATCAATTAGAATTTGGATGCAGATTGTAAGTGTTCAAATAACGTCGTTGTTGTAAAGGAGGAAAAATCAAAAATAAAATTTATGCATGAAGGTCAATAAGACAAGGGTCCCTGCAACTCACTAAATGTGGGTAAAATAGGCTATAACATGTAGAAATAAAAATAATCCTCAAATGGGAGATCTAAATCTAGAGGAAGATCTAAATCTTAAAGAAAATTTGTAAAGGTCTACTGGACATGTGGAAAATAGGGGCATTACAAGAAACAATGTAGATCCGAGAGAGGGAAGGAATCAGGTTATGCTTCTTCCATATAAGAAAAGTTCCCCTGAGATGAACAAGGGGATGTGCACTTGACTTCTTCAAGCATGAATACAGATAATGCTGCATTGTAGGTAAACTCAAGTGCATATTTTCATATGACTTCACATATGGAGTGGTTTTGTGAGTATGAAAGATATGATGGAAATGGTGTTTTCCTAGGAACTAACTTGACAACCATAATGAAAGGATGAGGAAAAGTTTGTTGAAAATGCAGCAAGAGAATCTTAGTTTGACTTTGCCTTGGTCAAACTAAAGAAAATTCAAATTTCCACATCAACAAAAATCTTTAAGGTAGTTAACTGGGGTGACATGGAACTTGTCACACAGTTAACTTAGCTAATTCAAGTTGGAAGGCTGGAATTCAATTAAGCATGAGTGGTTGCTAATTTGTAGCAATCTAATTAATTTGTTTTTAGTTAAAGTAGTTCCAATTGTTGGGGGAACTAGTGGAATGTCAGTTGCGTACTGTGACTTCAGTCTAACTCATTGATCATCCAGTTAACTGATCAATCAACCCAAAATAGCTAATGCATGAAGAGAATTTGAGTTACCCAATTTAGGTGGAGATTCCAAGTGTAACTTCAATTGTAGACTATTATCGAGTGTACATGTGTTGTATGCAACCTAATGATCAACCTAACGAATTGTGCAATCCATTTTGGATAAATTCCTAGATAATAGGGGCCTAATTTCTCAAGAAATTGCCCAAGGAAATAGGGGCTCAAGTAGAGGAAGAAATTGACTAAGTCAAGGTCATAGCTTCTCGGTGAGTAGAGAGATAGGTTATTCACTTGCAGCGTTTGCTCAGTTGAGCAAAGAAATTGTTATACATCTCTATTCATCAGATTAATGCAAGCATGCAATGGGGTTTTTAGCAAATTGCTTTCCCTGCGAAAAATATTGTGTGCATGTTTGTGATTGATGTTCTAAATTGTGAATTACTTTCCACAAAGCAGTTGAGTAGGTTTATGTCTTGTGATTTTGATTAAAACTTCATGAGGAGTTGCAAATCTACATCATAATTTCTACACGATATTAAAGTAGGATTCACATTACTGCAAGAATTTCAAATTTGTTTCTCAAGAGGTTCAAATTGCAATTTAGTGTAGAAGGATCTCTTCAGAGTTGGGAAGATGAGCTTCAATGAGTTGAGGCTAGAGTAAGACTTGGGAGGCAACTCTAATTTCATCGCATGGAGGCGATATTGGATGGCAATGGTTTTCTAGAATACATCAATACAAATGTTGTAAGACCATAGGAAGTTGATGCCCATAATCTATCCCAATGGAAGAAAGATGTAGCCAAGGCGAGGAGAATAATATTGGAGGGAGTACAGGACCACATTGTCTCTAAAGTTCATGAGACAGAAACTCCTTATGTAATGTGGCAAGCACTGACAGATTTGTTCTAGAATAACAGTGATCATAGGAAACTGTCTCTCAAGAATAAACTTCGAAAAATCAAGATGTAAAAGAATGACACTATTCAACAGTATATGAGCAGGATCACACAAGTTTGTGATGAGCTTGTAGGAGTTAGTGTTATTGTTTTATATGATGATTTGGTGAGCCTAGCCCTTCTAGGCCTTCCCAAGAGTTGGCATAGCTACTAAGATTCAGTGAATGGGAGGGAAAAATTACCGAATTGGGAATGCTTATGGTTTGATTTGGTAAAGGAGCTGCAAATAAGGTGGAATACCATAGATGGGACTCCATCCAAGGGTGAGGATAAATAAAAAATTGCATTGGTTGGAAATGGAAAGAAGGGAAAAGGGAAGAAATCTCAAACCAAACCAGATTCTAGCCAATGGGGAAGAAGAAAGATTTGTTCAAAATTAAATGCTTCCATTGTCATGAATTCAGGCATTATTCCATGAAGTGTCCACACAAAAAGTAAAGAAATGATCCCTTAGGAGGAGCAGCAGGTGAATCCTTGGCTTCACAGTTCAAGCTTGACTTTACCCTTATCGCATGCATGGGAAGTGTGTGGCACTTGGACTCTAGTGCCTCGTTCCACATGATAAGGTGTAGAGATTTTTTTAGTGACCTGTAGGAGAAATATGTCCAGATGCACATCGAGATGGGTGGCGACAGAAGGTACGTTGCGACTGGGATTGGTATAGTCACCTTTTAGACGAACTCAAGCTCCCCTCTCAAACTCAAAGATGTTATGTTCATTCTAAGCTTAAAGAAAAATATCATATTTTTTGTAGTTTTGGAAGATCGTGGTTATGATGTGATCTCCAGCAAAGGAAAAGTATTCTTGAGACACACAGCCACAGGACAGGCGTAGCAGATCGAGGTTCGTGTGAAGAACCTATATAAGCTAGATGTGGAAGATTGTGTTGCATTAAGCACTAAGGAAGAGAAAGTGCATGACCGCGATGTCAGTGAACTTTGGTAAGAAGACTTGGCCATTTACACCATGGTGCCTTGAATATTATGCAACAAATAACCATTGGCCTCCCTAAAGGAGCACCTGGGAAGCATGATGTATGTAAATGATATACCTTGGGGAAGTACTCAAAATCCGCATTCCATGGTCGAGACAACAAAGCACATGTAGTCTTGCAACAGATCCACTATGATGTTTGTGGACCTTTCTCGACAACCTCCATTGTTAGATATAAGTAATATGTTATATTTGTTGATGATTTCGAGAGGAAGTGCTGGATATTCTTCATGCGGAAGAAATATGAGACATTCTCCAAGTTCATAGATTTCAAGGTATTGGTTGAGAAATAAACTGACAAGAAGGTGAAGTCTCTCATGAGTGATAATGGAGGTGAGTACATGTTGAATGAATTTACAAAAAAATGTGTGAAAGAAGGCATTTGACGAGAGTTGACAGCACCCCACAACCCACAACAGAATGGGGTATCTGAGAGAAAAAACCACATTGTAGGAGCAACAAGGGAAATGTTGAATGACCAAGGCCTAACTCTGCATTGGTGGGTTGAGGCATGCAACACAACAGTCTATTTACAGAATTGAAGTCCTCATTGGATTTTGGGCATGATGACACCAAAGGAGGCTTTCTTAGGGAGAAAGCCAAATGTGTCGCACTTTAGGATTTTTGGAGCCTCTGTTTAATTCCATGTTTCCAAAGAATCAAGGAAGAATCTGAAGTCGATAACAAAGTTGGGGGTATTTGTGGGTTATACAAAAACTCCTCACAACTACTGTGTGTAAATATCATCCCTCAGAATGAGAGTTGTGTGAAGGGATGTAAATTTTGATGAGGAGAAAGTGATGTGGTGCTCTCTTGAGAGGGAGCTTCAAATCCCACCAGAAGAGGAGCTTCTAACTCCAAATAGGAACATGAGGAAGTTTTGGAGCATCCACAAATTAAGGAGCAGAGAGTGGAAACAGCCACTCAAGCAAAACCATCAAAGAAGCCAAGAAAAGAACTAGGGAAGAAAATATGAGGGAGAATTTGGGAGCTCCTTCAAATTTGCGTAGGCAGAGAATGTCACTTGATCAGTACACTGGCTACATGGCTCTAATGAATGAGCTTGTAGAGACTAAGCCATCCTCTTTCGAGGAAGAATTAGAGCAACCTATATGGGTTGATGCAATGGTAGAGGAATATGAATACATTGTAAAGAAGAGTGTTTGGGAGTGGTCCCAAGACTAGTAGATAAATTAGTTGTGGGTTCAAGATGGATCTTCAAGGTTAAGAATGCAGCAACCAAAAGCATAGAGAAGTATAAGGCTAGATTTGTGGCCAAGGGGTACGCTCAATTTGAGGGAATTGACTATGAGGATACCTTTTCTCCTGTAGCAAGGTACTTATCCGTTAGATCAAGTCTTGCACTAGTTACATAGATGGGGTGGAAGATCCACTAGATGGATGTTAAAAAAACATTTCTCAATGGGGTTATATTGGAAGAGGTTTACATCGAGAAACCAAAAGGATTTGAGACATTTGATCAGGAGTCTCATGTTTACAAACTCAAGCGAGCATTGTACAGTCTCAAACAACACCTTGTGCTTAGTACACCAAGATCGACAGTTATCTCACTGGTTTGGGTTTCACCAAAAGCGAAGTGGATGCAAACCTTTATCATATCTTGGTATAAGGTTAACTGCTTATTATTGTCTTATATGTTGATGATTTGATTTTAACTGGTGATGAGCAACTGATCCGATCTTACAAGGAGGACCTTGCAAGGGAATTTGAAATGAAGGACATGGGTCTCATGCACTACTTCCTCATATTGGAAGTATGGCAAGGCAATGGGGAATTGTTTGTGTCTCAAGGAAAGTACACAAATGTGATACTATAGAGATTTTTCATGGAGATTTGTAAACCCATGGAGACAAATCTAGCGACCAATTGGAGGAAGGAGGATGCCACTTCAGGTGAAGAAGTGGATGCTACCATTTAACATCAACTAGTGGGTTTATTGATGTATCTTGGGAACACACGAACAAAGATGTGTTATGTAGTAAAACAGCCAAATCAATTATTATTTTGGAAGGCAACTAAGAATGTTTTACGGTGCCTCGGAGGCACTACTCAGTTTAGACTATGGTACAGATGGACAAAGGAGTGAAATTGTGTGGCTTCACATATGCAGATTGGGCAAGGAGTCCTTTAGACTGAAAGAGTACATCAGGTGGAATTTTCAATGTTAGGTTCATAGTTTTTTCCTGGTATAGCAGGAAGAAAAGATTTGTGGTGCTCATCTCAGCAGAATACATGGCTACAAGGCAAGCAACATGTGAGGTAACCTGGATGAGAAAGATACTTGTGGGATTGTTTGGTTAGATGATGGATCCAACTTTGATCTACTGTGATAATCATAGTTGCATCAAGCTCTCTGAAAATATTTTATTTCATGATCGATCCACGCATATAGATATCTGGAATCACCATTTATGGGATTGTGTGCATAGGCAAATAATGCTACTACAATACATTCTGAAAGTGGAACAAGATGTTGGAATTTTGACAAAGGCCTTTTCAAAAGGGAAGTTCAAGTTCCACAAGGGTAGGATAGGGGTGGCTAATAATCCCTTTCTTGCTGAGAGTGAGTGTTGAAAATGCAGCAATAAAATCTTAGTTTGACTTTTCCTTGGTCAAACTAGAGAAAATTTGAATTTCCACATCAACAAAAATCTTGGAGGTAGTTAACTGAGGTGACATGGCACTTGTCACTTAGTTAACTTAGTTAATTCTATTTGGAGGGTTTGAGTTCATTTAAGCATGAGTGATTACTAATCTGTAGCAATCTAATTCAATTATATTAAGTTGTGTTTAGTTAAACTAGTTCCAATTATTGGAGGAATTAGTGGAAGGTTAGTTGTGTAGTGTGAATTCAGTCTAACTCACAGATCATCCAATTAACTTATCAATCAACCCAAAATAGCTAATGCATGAGAGAATTTGAGTTACCGAATTGAGGTGGAGATTCCAAGGCAGTGTAACATCAGTTATAGACTATTCTAGAGTGTATAGGTGTTGCATGCAACCTAATAATCAACCTGAGGAATTCACAATCCATTTTGGAGGAATTCCTAAATAATAGGGGCCTAATTTCTCTAGGAATGGCGCAAGTAAATAGGGGCTCAAGTATAGGAAAAAATTGACTAGGTTTGGGTCAAAGCTTCTCAGTTAGCAGAGAGATAGGTTATTCACTTGCAAGGTGTGCTCAGTTGAGCAAAGCAATTGTAATACATCTCTATTCATAAGATTAATGCAAGCAGGCATTGCGGTTTTTAGCGTATTTCTTCCCCCACGAAAAATATTGTGTGCATGTGTGTTATTTCTCATTGCATGTTTGTGATTGGTGTTCTAAATTGTGAATTACTCTCCGCGTAGCAGTAGAGTAGGTTTGTGTCTTGTGATTTTTATTTAAAATTCATGAGAAGTTGAAAATCTGCATCATAATTTTTACAAAGTCAAGCTAGAAATCATGGATGGAAGGATTTAAACACTCCCTGGTGCTCTATATATCCTAAGATTAGCTAGAAATTTGATTTCTATGAGCAAGATGAGTGATGCATATGTAAAAATAGTGTTTGAAAAGGAAACACATAGAATGGTTTGAGGAGCAATGATATTATTGGGGGGAGTTTAGATTAGAACTCTATATAAGCTAATATGAAGCACTATTAGTGACAGGTGCAACAATGTTATTGTTCTTGAGAGCAAAGTTGAATAAATAAAAACTCCTACAACCTTTAGAGAAAATATTATGTTTTGGCATCAAAAGCTAGGACATATCGATGAGAATGGCCTTTGAGTACTACATGATAAAATTATTGTTGAAGGTACGTCTAATTGCTCTTTGGATTTTGATTTATGTGAACCTTGTTTATATGGGAAGCAAAATTGGGTAACATCTATTTTGGTGCTACGAGGGCAAAGTGAATGATATAGTTGTTGTACAATGATGTGTTTGGATATGTCTCGATTCCATCATTGGGTAAATCTATGTACTATGTCTCATTTATAGATGACATATCAAGGAATACGTGGATTTATTTCCTAAGGAAGAAATTTCAAGTCTTTAACAAGTTTAAAGAATTTGAGGCTCTTGTCGAGAATTAGATAAAGAATAAAATAAGGTGTTAAGATGGATGATGTTGGAGAATTTTGTAGGAATGAATTCAAGGAATTATGTAAGAAGTGTGGTACAACAATGCATAAGAATACTCCATACGCACCTCAACAAAATGGCAAGGAATAAGGCTACTCCATACACACCTCAACAAACGGAGTTTCAAAAATGATGAACAAGATGTTAATAGCAAGAGCAAGGAGCATGCTTAGTGGTGCCTTGTTAGGACAATATTTATGGGCACAAGTAGTGGATATTGTAGGTTACTTGGTAAATCGGTCCCCCCCCTCCCCCCCCCATTAGCATTAGATCACAAGACTCCACGCGAGGTATTGACTAACAAGAAACCCTCTCATAAACATCTTAGGGTGTTTGGTTGTGATGCTTATGTACATGTTACAAAGGGAAATATGAGTAAGTTGGATAATAAAGATGAAAACGTGTATCTTTATTAGATATAAAGATGGTCTAGAAGGTTATAATATTTGGAACAAAGAAGACTATGTATAGTTGAACTATGGTATTTAGAGAAATCAAAGATGTTGTTAAACATGAAGTCCTGCCAAAGGATAAACACCAGAGAAAGTAAAGTTTGAATTGAAGGATAGTGAATCATACTCTACAAAAGAATAATAGTAAGAAGAAGAACTCCATACTTCAGTATTAAGGAGATTAGTTCAAGAAGTGAGGCGGATAGATAGATATACTCCACCTGATTGACATTCCAATTTTGCTTTGTTTATTGATAATGATCCTAGAATTGTTAGGAAAGAAGTGGATTTAGAGGATGGAAAAGTTTGGAAAGAAAAAAAGCACGATTGAAAAAATGGAATCCTTGCACAACGTGAGTCTTGGGATCTAGTGGAGTAGCTGATTGGAAGAAATTCCATTGGAAATAAATGGATGTTTAAGAAGAATTTGAATGCCAAAGGCAAAGTGGAGAAATGCAAAACTTAGTTAGTAGTAAAGGGCTATTTCTAGATAGAGGGAATTATTTTGGTAAGATTTTTTCTAAAGTTACCGAGTTAACTTCTATTAGATTTGTTTTATCTGTTGTTGCTTCTTTTGATTTTGAAGTATAACATATGGACATGAAGACAATATTCCTAAGTGGGGATGTAGAAGAATAAAGTTACATGAAGCAACTAGAAGGCTTTGCAATGAAGGGAAAGAAAGAGTTGGTATGTGAGCTAAAAAATTCTTTATATGGGTTAAAGCAATCACCAAGGATGTGGTATTAAATATTTCGTACTTGTATATTAGGACTTAGCTTCACAAGTATAAAACTAGTTCACGATGTGTATTTCAAATTAGTTGGTGATCATCTTTTTATTTGGTATTGTATGTGGATGACATGTTGATGATTGGAAATGACAAGGAAATAATCCAGGATGTAAAAACTCAATTGTCCTCTAAATTTGACATGAAGGATCTTGGTGCTACAAATTTCATTTTGGATGTGGAAAAGATATTGGGCATATAGAAAACTCTGGTTAACCTGGAGGAAATATGTTGAGACAATATTACAAAGGTTTAATATGAAAGAATGTAAGCCATTAAAGGTCCTTATTCCCGTAGGTGTAAATTTATCTACAAATAAATGTCCAAAGACACAAGAAGAGGAAGAGGACATGTCATCTGTTCTATATGCTAGTGGGTTTGGTAGTTAGATCATACATTGTGCATGTAATGGGAGTATTGAGTAGGTATATGTCAAAACTAGGGAAGGAGCATTGGCCAATAGTCGAGAGGGTTTTCATGTATTTGTGTGGCACTACTAATTATGGGTTGTGCTGCCAAAGAAGACCAAGACTAGACAAAGTGTTGGAAATACATGGTTTGATGATATAAACTGGGTTAGAAATTTGGATTGCAAAAGATCTAAAAGTGGGTATGTGTTTAGCCTATTTTGAGGAACAAACAGTTGGATAAGCATAACAATTTGTAATGGCACACTCAACTACATAATTTGAATACATGAGAATCACTCGTGCAATTAAGTAGTATGGTTACTAAGTTTTTGTTTAGGTATTGGGTTAGTATGATGGGTTGCAAGGATAGATTCTGACAGTGATAGTGTAATATTCTTGGTGAAGAACCCATCTTATCAATGTAAAACAAAGAATATCAATGGTCTATATCACTTTGTGAGGGACATGGTTGAAGAAAAGAAGGTGTTGCTAGTAAAGGTGGACACTTTGAAGAATATTGTTGATTAATTAACAAAACATGTCAGTACTGAGAAATTCTATTGGTGTACAGAAACAATGGACATTGTTTCTCTCAATTGTTGATCATGTACGCTTGTCCCCTGGTATGCAAAGACAACAAAAAGTGGGAGAATGTTGGGTGTGTGTTATATTCTTTGGATGACTAGTTCCATGCACACTCTGTATGCATCATGCTTACCAAGGGGATCATTGGGGGAGAAAAGCCTTTGAAGTACAAATTTGAGTTCTTTTTGCATCTATTTTTGGTGGTTTTTGGCACACGATTTTCACTTTTAGCAATTTTGTGGTGCATGGTGGTTCAACCATGGTTTTGTACTCTAGTTAAAGAATGAAAATTGTATTCTAATAAAAGGTTAATAGATTGGTGCTTTATGGATGCCATGGGATATACGTATTGTTGTGACATTTTAAAGGAAAATATATACTGAAAAATCTTTCTAGTTTTCCCGATTTGGGTTTCCAGGGTAGAAATATCTCTAAGTTAAAAGTACGTGTGCCTTTGCATATTTTTGGTTTTTATTATGAATTTGTTTACAAGAATTAGCTATACCAGTTAAAACCAATCATTTGTGTAGCTTAGCTTTGATTTTCATAGAAATTCAAAAAGATGTTTTGATGTAGCATAGGGCTATATGAAACTCACAAGATGGAAGTTTTAACGCCACTTTTTAAGAGATCTCTTAATCCCCTACAAGATTAGACACACAACAAGGGTTCTCCTAATTTCTATAATAACAAATAACTCAAGAATTTAAGAGAATAATAACCACAATTTGAAATTCAATTGAGAAATTTGAATTTTATATCATGTATTGGAATGTTCAATACACAAGTAAATGTAGACTTCCACAACAAATCAAAAGGAAGAATAAATACATCCATAATCTCTAACTACTTTTATTAGATTAAGGCCAAACTCTCGAACCTATTACAATAATTTCAAGAGATTGCTACCATCTTTAATTGTCTAATTGTTACTTGATTGACACCACTACAATCTCTTTCCATGCAGCTACAATAAGATTCTTAACAACTACCACTGAAAGGATAAACTTTTGCACATCAATGACTTGTGCCTCTATCGCCAACCACCATAATTCACTTAGAAGTAAAAGGTGTATTGCTTAATTATACACATATAAATTTATACAAAGAATGAAGAATGTGAATGGTTTGAACCATTAATCCAATTGATTTGCATTCATCATTATTGATTCCCCTCCTTTTGTTGAGGTGTCGAGAGGCCAAATGTTATTATTGTAACCACTTGAGTTATCTCTTCAATGTTTATAGCCTCTAACTAATCCTTATTAAAAAACTCACCAACTTCATAGTATGTGAACCTTCCACATTTCATTGTGTTGTCAACTACAGTGGAAGTGTGGTCAATGGTGGAACTTTAAATAATTCTTGAGCCTCCCCAGTGCATGTGACAGTTGATATGACGCCAAAACTATAGCAAATATTGAGTGTTTTTGTATCTTCTACAGGGTAGTATTTCTTCCACATTACTAACTTCAAGTTCCACAACCAAGAATGTTTCCATCAATATGTAACAACAGGTTTAATGCCATGACTCATTTATGAAACAATTGTTCTTATGCCCTCGACTTGATTTTGTAACAACTTCCTTAGCTAGAAACATGAGAGGTTATCTCTTACTTTACAACAACCATCTCTTCTTCTATAACAATTGTTGTAATAGTTTTCGTAGCAACTATCTCTTTTTCCATAACAACTACTAAAACAAATTTTGTAGCAACATAAAAATCCACACAAATATTATGGAAGCAACATCCAAATTACTAAAGTCAACAAGAAGAGCTTTCAATGCTAGGAATGCTCCTACATCATTTCTCAAAAGAAGACATTGTGGAGCTACAACTTATTTCTTAAATGTAAAAATAAACTAGAAAAAAATAAATACAAAGAGTGTGAAATATGACAAGAAACTAGAAAAATTTGATGGATAGACTATTGATTTTTTTTGGCTAAATGAATCATCCAAATTTTGAACATAAATTGTTTTGATAATTACCATAGTTGCAACCGGCATGCTAGCGAAGGCTAACTGTATTGCCTCTAAATAATTGTCTTAAAGTGATTACATTGTTTGAATAAATCATTGATTTGTGGTTAACGCTAGTTAGAGTTCCACCCATGTTGCAAGTCCCTTTGTAGTATGTTTGTCAAACTATGAAGCATCATTGCGATAAGTTGGTTTTTCTCTTCTTAAATTTTGATTAATCTCTTATTGTTTACTTTGCAACTTTGAATTTCCACCCTAAGCTCATCATGGTCTTTGCAATATTTGGAGTGTTAATTTTTTCATCTATTGGACTCTATCTCAACATTCCCAACATGCATACTTTCACCCATGATATCTACCTCATATAATTATAGGGGTCTTTTGCGTCATCCAAAATACTGATTTTTTTAGTCCAACAAAGGCCAAGGTTATGTTGTTTTAGTTATTCTAACAATCAAAAGTAGCTTTGCAAAAATTGAATCCTTTATCCTTATCCCCTCTAAAAGAACTTTCTAATGACTACGTGTTCACTCAAAATATATACAGGAGTTTGTGAGTTTTTTCCCCAGATAACCAAGCACCCCACCCTCTAGCCTGTAGGCAAGGGTAAGATACTCTTTAGGCTCAAGGTCGTTCAAAAACAAGGCTTGAAGCCATTACAACAGCATATACTCTGTTAGGTCCCTATAATACACGTGTAGCCCCCTTATTGTTATTGTTGTACCCCATAGAAGCCCACTATTTTTTTTTCTAAATTTGACTAATTCTATTAATGTAACAAAATAGTACAAGGAAGCACTAGCCTCCACAGAGCGCGTCCAAAATATGCCATGTTTAACAACAACAACTAAAAGAGACTGCCCTCATCGGGGAAACCAGTCCAAAACTATAAAAGTTTGCTGCCCATGCAAGGGTAAAAGTCTGTAGTACCAAAGTTTCTTGAACAATTAACAAAATTAACAACATTGCATAATAAAAAACACCTGAATAGACCCATAGAATTGGGAGTCGGGAACCTAGAACCTGAAAAGACCTTGACCAGCTAGGTGTCGTTAGGAAGAGGAGGTTCTTCAACTATCAGACACCTGTACACCTCCATGTCATCTTTCACATCCTGTTTATCTCTCGGAGTTTCTTCCATGTTCTTGAAGCGGCCTAGATTGGTGCATTCCTGAGCTACCTCTGTGTGTCCCTGAGCTATGTCGCTAATTATGTGCATCCTTAAGTTGCTTCGCTACTTTTGTGCATCCTTGAGCTGCTTCTAGGGGCTTTTATGTTGCTGGTGGTGTTTCATGCCTGAGTATTGCGAGTTGGGTCTTCAGAGTTTTGTGGCTTCTCTCTAAATGCCACCGAGATAGTCGCTATTATGCATGGACGTTCTAGCGTGCAGTGAAATTGAAATTGAGTCGAATGGCTGGGTTGCAAGGATGAAACAGAGGCAATAGGAGGCTCGAGAGCAGCATCAATAGGCTGAGGACCTGCAGTCTAAGCCTACCCCCGACCACTGCGAGTGGCTAGGTAGCGTCCAGAGAAATGAGCCATCGAAGGGGAGGATGAGTTAGAGAGGGACAAGGAGGGGGGGGGGAATTGTTATTCCTCTGCTACTACCCCTCCTGCAATGCATTCTATGACGCAGACAAGGCATGCTCTCCTCGGCAAAAACAACCGGACGAGGACGAGAAGGAGAATATCTAAAGAATGAGTGGGAAATTCGAGCAGAAGGAGCTTAAATCAGCGGTTCAGAGTTGAGATTTAAGACCGATGAACCAGTCTGAAGGCAACATAAAAAATTCTGTGAGAAGTGTGCACCATCCACCATCTCAATATAGCACTAAATTTGGCAGCGTCTCCCCGTTGTCGTGCACAATCTCGGCTCTGAAACAGCAAGGAGACAATTGCAGTTCAGAGGAGGTGGAGCAGGGGGATGATGGTCTAAATAGGCCATCTTAAAACCCAAATTGATGAAGCCTCAACCCGCGCAGTGCATTAATATGCCATTAATTTCGGCGGTGACCTTCTGGGTGGAGGTGTGGGTGACCAGGTGGCCTCGCCACTTGTCAACCCATGGTTGTTGCATCGTACTAGCGCTTTAAACACCTACATATGGGACATAGAAGCCCACTATTGTTTGTTGGTCACTTTAATTGCTTATTAATTCAAACAACCAAGTGCTACATAAATTGTCAACCCAGGGAAGTATGTTTATTTCAAAGGCAACTATGTACTATATGTATTCCATCTTAAAAGCAACAAAAATTGTAATAAAAACCAGTCACACCTTGTTTCAATCAAACTGAAGCTCCACTCTGAGTTACAACAAAAGAACAATCTATTGCAGACAGCTACCAAGAATGCTTAATTTCATCAAAGGAGTAATGTAATGAAAAAGAATCAATCTGCAAAGGAAAACACTAGTTATGCTGTAACAGAGAACATGACCCTATTCTCGGAGCAGGAATCTTCAACACTTGTTTTTGATTACCAAGCTTGCCAACTCACTCTGTAAACTCAATTTCCAATGAAACACTTATGAATTAACTGTAGATAGACTAAATAATGCAGCAATCAATTGGGAAGAAAACAGAGTTTCAGCAATAATGTATAAACAATATTCAGTAAACAGTACTGTTAACAAGGTATGGATAAAAGACACACTTAACACACTGCAGAAATATAATGGGTGAATCTTGTGATGAAGGTGGGCCTTGTCCTTCTCACAAGATTCCCCAAGAAACAAGAACTAGAAAGAAATGTTCAGAACAAGATTTTATTCATCCATCAATACGTCATGTTACAAAAGGATTCCAGTTTTGTTCCTTCAACGAGGCCCTTCCCGTAGTCTGTTCGTCCCCCTCTAATGTAGATGTCTCCTCTTTTTAAAGAGGAGACATCTATTACAATAGATTACATTGTAAGTCCTATTTTAACCTAATATACAAAAATATGGAAATCAGTTTTCCCATCAACAAAATGTTGTTACAGTAATGTTGTCTTTGGATCATGATCGTTGCATCCAGTGTAGCAGCTCCTTCGGTGATCTTCTTTTGTTGCTGTCAAATCGAGAATGCAAATCCCAATTGTTTCAGCCATGAGATTTGCACGTCATTCTTACTGTTTCAGCAACTGTAGAAATAATCTTGCAATCTCCAGACAGTTTCAGCAATGTGGACTGCACATTGTTCTTTAACTGTTTAGCAACTGTCAATTCAATGATTAACAATGAAGATAGCGTAATTATATGTAAAATAATTAAACGTATAGTGATGAGAAGAAATATTGTGTACCTTTGAAACAATTGGGTTAAAACAATAACAAGGACTTTAAATATAGGTTGAAAACGATGACATCATAGCAAAATGTATGGTCGAAAAGGGACAATATGAGGTCCTAACATCCCCCCCAACTGAAAGGGTTGCATGTCCTCATGCAAATTTTACTCCGAGTCTGAGTCTAAGTACTGGGATGTACAGTGCAAATTACTTAGACAGTAAGTATAGAAGGTGCTATCAACCAAATCTCTGAAACTATGGACATTCTGTAATTTCTGCCATGTTGCGAGCTCCTCCTTTTTGGATAACCTGAAGTAAGCCTTATATTGTTGTGCTGGCAGCCATACAAGAGGGAAGTGAAAATGATATCCTAACCATTTTTCGGCACACTGTTGAATGCATTTGACATAGTTAGGTAGCCGTAAGATTGTTGTTTGAAGATTAAGAGGGTTAAAGGGATGATATTCCTTTCTCTCCTTAGGGCATTGTTCCTAAAATAGGTTGTTTGCCTGTACGGCAAGAGCTCCCATGGTTTTGACATAATATTGGCAGTCTTTTAAGACTGCTGCTTGTAACTCTCTGATGTGCTCAGTCATTCCCGGTTCCTTCAAAAACCGATGATATTCAGCGACGAAAATGGCAGCATTCTGTGGCTCAGATCGAATCCACAGAAGGCGATTATCTTCATTGTGTTTTGTTGAAAGGAAGGCATTTTGCCACGTGAGATGATTGGCCAGGAAAGAGACAAAGGCTCTAATATGAATGTCACCAAACAGAGGGATCAGATTAAGCTTTCTATCCTCATGCATGGCTTCATTATGGAGGTACAGTTCACAGAGTAAATTTTGTTCACTAATTGATGCCTCTGTGAAAGTCTTCATAAACTGCTGAGGTGTAAATACCTCATGAGGTCACCCATCTCTGATTTCCTTTACTTGGAAGAACGCTAAGCGTTCTGTAAGAAAAACAGAATAATTAGAGGATGGTTTCCTGGTGGCCAGTAGTCTTTGAACCAAATCAAACATGAGAGGCAATCTAGTTTTTAACTATTTGTTTTCCTTGTTCTGTGCACGAGACTGTTCCAACACTTCCCAATTTGCATATATATGATTTTGCCACGATAATTTGTGTTCCTGCAAGATCCTTTCTTGTGACATAACATATTCCTTCTTCCATATATCCATTTGTGCTTGAGTGCTGCTGGTATGAGTGAAAATTGTCTTTGTATGCGGAGGTTCAGTCTGAGTAAGCACAGTCTTTGTAGGTCGTGGCACAGGGCTTTTAGTTTTAGCAATGAGAGTAGGCCAAGGTATTTGTGGTTTAACCTCTTTTTCAAACATCTTTGAAGGCCCTGCTAGTTCTTGTGTAACAGCAGGGCATTCCTTTTTAATTGTAACAGAAGTAGATGCAGGAGTAGCTCCAGGCAAGGGAACTTCAACTATCTTATAACCAGCTTTATGATAAATATTACCACATTGGCTGCACATGTATTCATTATATCGATGTTTCTCTATGCTTTTCTCAGCTACCGATTCTGCATGAGCTAAAGTATACAGATTAAGCTCTCTTTCATAGGCTTCCCTTGCCATTATTAACTCCTGCTTATAAACCTCGAGCTCTGATTTTAGAAATTCGTTTTCCTATAGAAGGGAAACCAAGGTTACTAGGTTTTGTGTAGCAGTCGCATTCTCTGTAGCTGATTCTAGTGCATGAAAGGGTTGTTGTTATGTAGCAGCTTCATTATCTGCAGCCTCAGCAGGTGGTTTTTGTGTGACATCCGCTGAATCATCAACTGGTTCTGTAAGAGCTATATCATCCTGAGCATCCAAATTTTGCATATCAGCAGATGGTTCTTGTGTGGCAGTTGCTGACTGAGTAGCTGGTTCTTGTGTAACAGCTACACTCTATGCAATATCCTGATTATCGATATTTTGTTCATCAGCAGGTGGTTCTTGTGTACCAACTACTGAATCAGTAGCTGGTTCTTGTGGGGCAGCTACATCTTGATCATCTGTTTTATGGTCATCAGCAGGTGGTTCTTGTGTAGCAACTGTTGATTCAATAGCTAGTTGTTGTGGAGCAGCTACGTCCTGGTTGTCTGTTTTATGATCATCAGCAAGTGGCTCTTGTGTAGCAACTGCTGAGTCAGTAGCTGGTTCTTGTGGGGTAGCTACATCTTGGTCATGGTCATCAGCATATGGTTCTTGTGTAGCAACTGTTGAGTCAGTAGCTGTTTCTTGTGGGGTAGCTACATGTTGTACATCATCTTGGGTATCTAATTTTGATGGATCAGTAGCTGGTTCTTGTGTGACAGTTGTTGAATTAGTAGTTGGTTCTTGTGTGGAAGCTACGTTTTTTGAAAGGAATGATGTCACAAAATCCTGAGCATTTTGTATTTCAGTACCCGAGGGTGAAGTAGGTAAAGATTCAGGGTCTTCGGACTGTGGTGGGGTATGGGGTTTTAGGATAATAGGTGGGAAATTTAGGGTGGTGGTCTCAATTGCTGCTTCAGAAGACATCCTTGTTCGTCTTCGAGGTAAAATGGCAAGAATAACAGTGGTTTTTCTTTTATGAGTAGTTTTATTTAGGGTAGGAGGGTCATCAGGAGTGGTAGCTTCTTTGGTTGAGGCCCTTCTTCATCTTTTTGGTAGGGGCGCAACCTTTTCTTACCTTTTTCTTTTTAGCTTAGCAATGGGAAGTTTGTCATCAAAATCATCACTAGGGATATGGACCGTGGGGCTGGATGATTCAGCTAAATTATGGGGTGGGGTCGATGTAGTGGAGGGGTCAATTGGATTGACTGTTGCGGGTGGTGGAATTTCTGGGGAATCAAAGATGCTCCCTGGTTGTTGTGCAGAAGGATTTTCAATTTGCTAAGGGATTCCAGGGGTTTGTTGAGGATTTTCAACATCTAATTGGGGAGTTTTTGCTATTGTTTGAGGAATTTCAGCAGTTTCTTGAGGATCTTCGGCTGTTGCTTGAGGAATTTCAGCAGTTTCTTGAGGATTTTCGGCTGCTACTTGGGGAATTTCAGCAGCTTCTTGGGGCTCTGGGGGTGGGTTGTTAAGGGGAGGGGGATTATGTTGGGCAAAACCCCTCTGAATTAAAAGTTGAACAAGACGATGATGGGTGAGGGAAAGGAGTGGGTACTTCGCATTCATGCAATAATGTGACATATTCTTCAGACGCCCAAGTAGAGAGTATGGAATATTTAGCAGTCGACCATGTCTCAAATGATTTAACAACACAAAATCATGCTGATAAACTACCTCGTAACGTCCTTCGCATGTGAGGTAGTGCTTGACAAACTGTGCAACCATCGGCCATGGAGGTGGTAATGAATGAAGCGCAACACTCCTGCCTTTAGGCTCGACTTGCTCTCCCAGTAGAAGAAAATCCTGTTGTACATTCAAAATGATGTGTTTACGACTGAACCATCAAATTCCATCGGCCGGTAAACCTGAAACCTGTGTTATATTATCCTCTGATACTGGAATTCGGACTCCTCAAACAGTAGAGTAGCCTTCCTGTAGATTACGTGTGAACTCAAGGACTTGTTGAGGATCAAATCTTTGGAGCCTCCGAAAATAATCTACCCAACCTGCCTGCTGAAAAATCTAATATACTTTTGTGTGTAATTCCAATAGAGTTGTTGAGCCAGGTTCATTTCGAATAACATAACCTCTCATAGTTACTAGCTTCAGCAAAATGCACAGTACAGAGCCGAGTTACCGCACTCGAAACAGAGTAAATTTTTCAAATGAGGTTGTGACATAATAGGAAAAATATGGGGTGACAAGACATGATCGTGGTAAAAAAAATGACGGTGATTGGCGTATCGTGAAATGATTGCATAATTTTGGTATTCCCCCCCCCAATTGCGGCTAAAATGATGAGTTTGAATGTACGACGATTGTGGTAATCATGTCATAATCTTCTCATTAACTATAGTTTAATATTTACACATAACAAATGCATACCTCATGTTTACCTTCGATTGATATTCTAAAAATATAATATCGTTGCTTAATAGATCACCACTGGTTATGGACATGGGTTTTGAAATATGAGGGTATTTATATGAAAGGATTTTATAAACCTAGGAGGAGGTAGTGAAAAAGAAAAGTTATAAAGATCAATAGATGATTCTCACAATGGAAAGTAATATGTATTCATCCTTTTGAGAAGAATTCATGTTTCAATTACGGGAAAAATTGGTGTTTTAGGGAAAATGGAAAAATTTGGTGTTTCAGCAATGGAAAAAAATTGGTGTTGCAGCGACGGGGAAAATGAGAAATTTGGTGTTTCAGCAACGGGGAGAATGGGAAAAGTTGATGTTTCAGCAACAGGGAGAATGGGAAAAGTTGTTGTAAAGAAAAATAGGAAAGTGTTACTGAGAGGTAATGTGGGGGAATGAGTTGTGAGATGACAATGTTTCCCAAAATGAAACTTAATCCTGCTTGCAATACAATTGTTGTTTTCAGCCAACCTCCCAATCTAAGACCTGCAAAATAATAAATTGTAACATGGCAACCCTTGACAGGGATTATTAGTTAAGAAATATAATCTAAAAATATGTATATATAATGCAAAGATTAAATGCAATGAGGGGCAGCAGGCTCCCCCAAAAAGATATAATGTGAATCTGCCATGCGAATGCTTCCTTATTTTCACGAAGTAACTTCATTAGCTGTTGTGTTTCAACATCTGACAAGTTAGGGTTTATATTCAATGTTTTTCCAGGTTCGATTTCTACTGTTATGCTTTTAGAGGAGATAACAGTTGATGTTTGAGGTAAATTTTTAGATTTAAGCTTTTCCTGGGTTTCAGGTTCCAAAATTGCAGTTAACTGATTATATGTTTCAGAAGTGATTCAGGAAGGAAATCTTGGCTTCTCTCCAGCCTCCCTCGCTGCCCTCCAAGCTCCTATTTCCTTGCGCTATTCCTTGTGGATGATTCCCCTTCAACCAAGTGGAAAACCTCATCTCACACCCTTCAAAATTGCGCAATCCTCGAGAATTTATCCTTGACTACATGCATGAGTTTTTTCTTTGAGAAAACACATGCAACTGATAGTACATTTTCCTTGACTTTAATCTCAATTGGATCTTTCTCAGAATAGACATGCATGAGTTTATGATGAGGGAATCTTCAGTTAACTAGAGTAGCACTGGTTGAGTGCATGCATGCATCAACTGACTGTTAACTCACTTTTAATTCCTGAAACAGTTTGGAACTAATTTAACTGGACTTAACTAGTAAACTGAGTTAACTAATTACAACTCAATCTTAACTCTTGCATGACTTCAGGAAAAAAAAAACAAAAAAAAACTTCTAACTTGAATTTCTTTAACTAATTAATTCAAAATGAATTAATTAATTATTTCCAAGTAGTTGTTAAGACTAAATTCGATTTTAATTCACAATTTAATTCAAGGACAAATTAAATTGGAATATTCTTTTTGCCACATTTCAGCACCCCCTCTCAACAAGAAAGGGATTATCTTCCACCCTGATCCTGTCTCTATGGAACTCGAATTTATACTTTGACAATGCCTTTGTCAAAATGCCAGCATCTTTCTCCTCTGTCAAAATATACTGCAGCAACATGATCCTCTCGACCTGTGAAAAGCCATGGGCAACAAATCTTTCCTTATGCTTCTCCACACTACCATCAACAGCTTACTTTACCTTGTAAAGCCAAAGGGAACTCACAACTGACTTATTCTCCGGTCTCAAATCCATGTCCCAAACACTGTTATGAACTATGGAGTCATACTCCTCCATCATAGCATCAACCCAAATCGATTGTTGCACTGCTTCCTCAAAGGAAGATGGCTCGCTCTCAACACATTCCCCAAGAAGGGCCATGTATCCAGTGTACCTCTCAGGTGACCTCCTTTGTCTCCGATGAGAAGAGAGTGCTCCCACATTCTCTCTCGCATCCTTCAACAATCTATCAACTTCTCTTGTGCGCTTTCGTCCATCTCTGGAAGACTCTACTTGAGTGGATGTCTCCACTCCTAGAACCTCTGCATGCAGCTGCTCCGCATCAGTCGAAGGCTCCTCCTCCTTAGGAACCAACAGTTCCTCCACAGCCTGTAGTTAGAGCTCCCTCTCAAGGGAAACTCGCATGGCCTTCTGCTCATCAAACTTGAGATCTCTGCGAACCACTGTCCTCTGACTGGTAGGCAAGTACACCTAATAGTTGTGATTTGTATCAGTGTACCCCACAAGTATCCCCAACTCTGTTGTCAGCTCAAGCTTCTTTCATGCATCCTTTGTCACATGGAAATATACCAATGAGCCAAAGATCCTGAAGTGACCCACATCTAGTCTCTTACCGGAGAAGGCTTCCTCTAGTGTCTTCATCCCAAGTATGCGTTGCGGGCTTCTATTCTACAAATAGACCATTGTGTTGCATGCCTCAGCCCACAAGTGAATTGGTAGGCCTTGGTCATGCAGCATTGCTCATGCTACCCCTAAAATTGTTTTGTTCTTCCTCTTGGCCACCCCATTCTATTGTGGGTTATGAGGTGTCGTCAACTCTCGTTTAATTCCTTCTACTGCATAGAAGTCCTTAAACTCTTGAGAGACATTTTCTCCACCATTGTCGCTTCTCAAGGCCTTGATCTGCTTCCCTGACTCTTTCTCAACCAAAGCTTTGAACTCACAAAACTTTGTGAAGGTTTGGTATTTCTTCTGCATGAAATACATCCAACATTTACGAGAATAGTCATCAATTACATAATACCTTTGCTTCATTGTGGATTTTGTCAAGAATGGTCTACACACATCAATATGAACTCACTTTGAGATAGCCTTTGCTCGACTGTCTCTATCATGAAAGGAAGACTTGGTGTACTTTCCCAAGGTACAACCTTTGCATGTGTCAACTTGCTCAAGTTTAGCTTTGGGAAGTCTTGTAGATATCTACTACATTATCTTCAAAGCCCCATGATGCAAATGGCCCAACCGCTTGTGCCACAAATCGCCAATGTCTTGGCTTTGCACCAATTATGCTTTCGTACTCAATGTTGCACAATCATCTACCTCTAGTTTATAGAGATTCTTAACCCGAATCCCTATCCTGTTGGTCTGTCACGTGGCTATGTGTCTTAGGAATGCCTTTCATTTTCTGAAGACAACATCATAGCCTTTGTCCTCCAACATTGCGACCGATACCCAATTCTTCTTCAGTCCAGGCACATACTTCACATCTGTCAAGGTGATAGGGGCTCCATGTTCCCTCTGAAAAGAAACTGTGCCCACTCCTAAAACACTATACCTTCCGTCGTCACCCATCTCTATGCGCACCTTGAGGTCTTTCTCCTCCAAGGCACTGAATAAAATTTTATCACCGATCATGTGGAATGACGCTCCATTGTCAAGATACCAAACACAACCCATCATCGATGACACCATGCATGCAATGAGGGTAAAGTCCATTGCGAACATAGAGGCTAATGCATCACCTTCCGATCCTTTTGAGGATCCCTTCTTGGACTTCTTCGATGGGAATTTAGTCGCATAATGTCCCATCTCATGATAATTAAAGCATCTCATTTTAGACATGTTACCCTTCTTCCCTCCACGAGAAGAATTCGATTTGAAATGGGAAGCCTTCCACTTCCCTTTCCTTGCCTTACTTGCTAAGGCCAGATTTTCTTCATCATCATTCTTAGATGAAGAACCATCTTGTGTGCTCCTCCTACATAAAATTCGACCACAGTTGTTCCCGATCCGACAGTTTCTCCCTTCCATTCACAAAGTCCTGGTAGTTATTCCAACTCTTTGGAAGGCCATGGAGAGCGAGGCTCACCATATCATCATCGGCAGTAGTTATTCCCACACTGCCAAGCTCATCTCTGCAGGTGGTGAGCTTGTTCAGATATGTGGAAATACTATCACCCTTCTCCATCTTGATTCGCCGAAGCTTATCCTTGAGCGCCAATTTCCTCTGGTCGATACTGTTCTGGTAAAGGTCCTCCAATGCCTTCCACATTGAAAATGGAGTCTCGAACTCCCTCAAGGATGATCTATCTCGCATTCACCACACACTTCTTCCACTCAGCCAACTCTTGTGCATTAGTTGAAGCTGGCTTTAGGATTTCTTGATCAATGAATTCCTTCAAGCCATTGCCTTCTAATACAACCTCCATTCTATCTTTCCATGTGATGTAATTCAAGCTACCTTCCAAGGCATACTCGATTCTCAAGCCATAGAACGCCATTACCCAACCTTGAAGTATGATATGAATTCGATTTGCACCTGCAACACTGAACTTCAAACTTCGAATTCTCTTCTTAGTATATTGTTCAGAGCTTCGATACCATGTAGAAAATTTGATGTAGGTTAACTCGATAATGCAATATAAATCAAAGAAGAATACTATAACTACTTCTACTATCAATTTGTAGAAGCTTAAGATCGAGCTGAACAATATAACCAGAAGAAGAAGAATCAATCACACAATACACATGAAAATACTTTGGGGAAAGCCTCAGCTAAAAACCCCACTATATGTATATCATACAAGGTGGAAATACATAGGTATTATACAAAGCCTTAGCTCTCACAGCTAGCCAGCTCTCAGTACAATCCTCATAGATGCTCACAGGAAATCTTGGCTTCTCTCCAGCCTTCCTCTCTGTCCTCCAAGCTCCTATTTCCTTGCATTGTTCCTTGTGGATGATTCTCCTTCAACCAAGTGGAAAACCTCATCTCACACCCTTCAAAACTACGCAATCCTCAACAATTTATCCTTGATTGCATGCATGAGTTTTTTTCTTTGAGAAAACACATGCAACTGATAGAACACTATCCTTGACTTTAATCTCAACTGGGTCTTTCTCAGAATAGACATGCATGAGTTTCTAATGAGGGAATCTTCAGTTAATTGGAGTAGCATTGGTTGAGTGCATGCATGCATCAACTGACTGTTAACTCACTTTTGGTTCCTCAAACAGTTTGGAACTAATTTAACTGGACTTAACTCAGTAAACTGAGTTAACTAATTACCACTCAAATATAACTCAATCTTATCTCCTTAATTTAAGGGATAACTCTTGCATGACTTCAGAAAACTTCTAACTTGAACTTCTCCAACTAATTAATTCAAAATTAATTAATTAATTATTTCCAAGTAGTTGTTAAGACTAAATTTGATTTTAATTCACAATTTAATTCAAGGACAAATTAAATTGGAATATTCTTGTTGCCACATTTCAACATTATCCTAGTAAGCAACCATAAATTTCTACTATGACACATGAAGAAGAGGAAGAAATGCAGCATGATATATCAAAATTATGAGACCAAGTGAAAAAAAAAAATCGCTCTTGCAAAAAGTAACAAAAAATGAATTGGAAGCCATGATGAATGTTAAGATAGATGGTATAAAATGCTACATGGGAGTTTTGAATGATGGTTTAAAAGCAAACATGGAAGCAATGATGAATGTTAAAATAGAAGTGTTGAAGGAAAGTTTGGAAAAGTTGCTAGGAGAAAGGCTTCCGAGTGGTGACAAGGTAATCCATGAAAGTCATGACGAGGAAAAAAGAATATGAATTATGATTTTAGAGACTCTAATGTTGGGTTTAAGACCCACCATATTCCAAATATCGATATAAGTTTGATGGCGAGGATCCTATAACATGGATACTACATATGGAGCAATATTTTGATCTATATGATGTGCAACACACAAAAAGGTACACATTGCATTTTTATATTTAGAACCCAATCAGTTTATATGGTCTAGATGGATTTGTTCTCATAAACCACTTATCACTTGGTCAATTTTTACGGAGGAAATGATAGCACATTATGAGGATGCAAAGAGCAACACCTTCTTTAGCCAATCGATAAATCTCAAACAAATGGGTTCAATGGTAGAGCACATTGAGGACTTCCAAAACTTGAATATTAGGGTAACTAATATTCCATAGGAGCATAAGATTGATGTCTTCATAGGGACTTTAAAAGATAACATCCTACATGAGGTTCACCTTTGGGAACTTGATTCATTGAAGAAGGCATTCAGGATGGCAAGAAAAGTTGAAAACAAAATTATGGCAACAAGGAAGTCTACCACTCATAACTATAAAGATGGAAGTAATGTTGCTCCTAGCCTTACACAACCTGCAAGGTTGACACCACAACAATTGGA
Source organism: Pinus taeda (assembly GCA_000404065.3). Taxonomy (NCBI): domain Eukaryota; kingdom Viridiplantae; phylum Streptophyta; class Pinopsida; order Pinales; family Pinaceae; genus Pinus; species Pinus taeda. The sequence goes on along the minus strand of APFE030419897.1, from coordinate 48,441 downwards.
GGAAAAAAGAGCAAAACGACTTTGTTACAGTTGTGACAAAAAATGCACTAAAGGTCATAAGTGTGTTGATAAGAAATTATTTTACATAGATTGCGAAGAAGAGGAAGAAAAGGGATAAGAAACATATAAATAAGAGGATATACACCAGGAACCATCCCCAGAGAAAGAAGAAATGAACCCGGCCATATCTTGTAATGTATTGGTGGGAATTACCACTCCTCAAACTCTCAAGATAGAAGGATATATCAAGAACAAAAATGTAATAGTGTTGATTGATTCAACTATTACCCATAATTTTATTCATTGTAAGTTAGCCAAGGAATTAATTTTTTTTTCTTTATCTAGCGCAAAAGTTTCAAGTGATGGTTGCAAATGGAGGAACCATAAATTTCTCTAAAAGGTGCCATAATATCAAGCTAACCATGGAATATGTATTGAATAGTCCAATGCTTTCCATTCTAATGGGTGGTGTTGATGTTGTACTAGGAGTCCAATGGTTATAATCTTTGGGGACGATAGCTTTCAATTTTCAAGAACTTTTCTTGAAAATTTTCTGGGAAGGAAAGGAAACTGAATTAAGAGGTTTAAGTAAGAACAACATGGTGTGATTGCACAATTATGCTCACTAGATGTTCAAACATCGAAATCATCCATTTCTCCAGATCTCCAAAAAGACTTGAATAATCATTCCAAGGTATTTGAGACTCCCAAAGGCCTCCCACATATTCGTGATTATGATCATGCTATTCAATTTATTCCACATAGTGTTCCTCCAAACACTAGGCCTTATAGATATCCATATGCCAAAAGAGTGAAATTGAACGTATGGTTACAAAAATGCTAGAGGTCGGTATAATTCAACCTAGCCAAATTTCTTTCTCTGCTCTAGTAGTATTTGTGCACAAGAAGGACGAATCATGGCGTATGTGTCCAGATTATAGAGAACTCAACAAGCTCACTATTAATAAGAATATTAATGATAAATAAGGATAATTATTATAATATGAGTAATAATAATAAACATATAATTAATTAGCTAACAAT
>APFE030419897.1:2465-34968 GCA_000404065.3 Pinus taeda | reverse complement strand
GATTAGGAACATAAATATTAACTAATAACAATAATTTAAATAATGAGTAACAATAATAATATAAACAAGAATATTAAGAATAATATTAATAATGATTAAGAATAATAAATTAATTAATAATATAAACAATCATAGTTAATGATTTAAATAATAATTTAAATAATTAAAAATTACATAAAAACAAAAATTGAGTCGGCCTTGTCTTTGCATATAACCTATTTCATATTTATACCAAACCCTTTTCCTTCTTTTCTCCGTGCATCAGTCCTAATGATGAGTCTGGGTTTAGACTCGAAACGTCGACCATATAAAGATGAACACTGTGGAAAATCCGAACTCCTCTCAGAAACCACACCACAGTAATCTACAATCCAAAAAAAACAAAAAAGATAAATTTCTCATTCCTATCATTAATGAATTATTGGATGAATTACATGGAACAATTTACTTCACCAAGTTGGGTGTTCATTCTGGATATCATCAAATTAGAATGAAGATTGAAGAAATTCTTAAAACAACATTCAGAACTCATGAATGTCATTATGAATTTTTGGTCATGCCTTTTGGCCTTACTAACACACCTTCCACATTTAAAGGCTTGATGAATTCCATTTTCAAACCCTCCTTAAAAAAATTGTGTTAGTATTTTTTTTATGATATACTAATCTATAGTAGGGTCTTGGAAGGATCATCTTCAACATGTTGACATGGTGCTCAAACTATTGGAGGAGAAACAATTATATGCAAAAACCTCTAAATATTTCTTTGGAGGTGGAGTATTTGGGTCATATTGTATCTCATAAGGTTGTTAAGGTAGACCCTAATGTTGAACTCCAAAATTGTCTTCTTTTTAACAAACCATTTTGCTTTCCTTTTCATCATTTTCATGATAGTTTTCTACATTTCCAGTTGAAAGGTTGCCCCAGCTATGCTCAAGCATCAAAAAAGGTATCAATTATTCATGGTCTATAATCTATTGTTTCTTTATGAAATTTAATCAAAGCATTCTTATCGCTACTGAATTATGCTCATTCTGCAACTAACCAAAGTTTTTCCACCTACATCCATGGTTATATAGGTTCCAGTACATTTGAGAAAGAATAAAGGACACAAGTAGATGGAAAATGGTCGATACATGGACATCCAACTATCATAGTAATCTGGCAAGCCACCTGGTTCAAGAGATATGATGGTAAACTAAAAGTCAAATCTGGTTTCAACACTCCAACGATGTGCATATTTTAAAGGTAGTTCGTAGCTATATCAAGTGAGTGAGGAATTGGAAGAGTAGAATTTGGAGCTGATATGTCAAATCATAATCTTTTCATGATTTTCTCTTTCGGTAGCAATTCATGAGAAGAAAGACTCTAAATTCGATTTTTTTCTTAGTTGTAAAGTTAGAAACTTGCCCCTCAGCTTATGATTCTTAAGATAGTTAATTAATAGAGGACCATAAAAGGCCCTGAGGAAAAGTAATGGATACACTTATTCTTGTTAATTTGGCAATCATTTTGTTGTTGAAGACTTTGACATTTAATATAAATACTATGTTCTTTGGTGACCAATGTGTGGTTGAGCAATTTGATAGTTAGTTTCGTGCTTGCACTCAATAGGAGGGCCCCTTGGAGAGTTGTAAGACTATATTAGTTTTCTTGTTATGTTCATTTCGATTGATTATATGAATAGTCCTTTCTTCACTGCAATTTGTTGTTGTTTTTTATTAGTATTTTATTCATCGATTGCTAGTTTAAATTTCAATGCTTTGAAGAGGTTGAGCACTAGTAAAAAAGACAAAAAAACATTTCCTTTACATAAGTTATTTCATTCGGTTGTTTTCATTTAGATTTCATGAGTAATGGGCAAAGAAATCTTGAATCATAAATGTGCACATTAGTAATCCCTCTGAGTTACATTTTAGTTGTCGTTTTGCTGAAGCAGTTTAAATTAGATTTGTTTTTCTATTGAGTAGAATTTCAGTTTGCAAGAGTACTTAGAATATTTTAAATCCCTGCAAGTAGAATTATAATTATAATTTTTCTATTAGAATAGATCTTGCAATTCATTTCAGGTAGAATAATCTTTATTTTTTTCTACAATAAATTAGATCTCAATTCACTTCAATAGAGTATTTTTTTATTCTTATCGCAATAGATTAAATTTCGATTCAGTTTGATAAATAAAATTTTCAATTGATTTCACTTTGAAGATTGATTTACTTTAGAAAGAGTAATTTTGATGGAAAGAACATGTGCGTAGAAATGTTTTGAGTTAATCTAGTCTCATTCATAATTGGTCCAATTTCATCTTTTAAAATAAAAAATAAAACCCTTAGCATGTATTGTGCACATGCACTTCATAAGTACATGAACCTTGGTTGACTATAAATGAAGTAATTTAACATCAATTAAATTACCCAACATTTTGGTGTCGTTGCAAGGGAAGTGTATATAGGACTTTATTTTTGGTTTGCATATCATTTTAGATGCATTCAATCTTGTAGATGCATAATTGAAGCATATTAAAAATAATCAAGAATGCATGAATAGAGAACGAGATTCTAGGGTTAGATTTGTAAGTAGAAGTAGAGGACAAAGTTCTAAATGTACATAACGTAAAAGGTGAACTTAGGATTGGAGGTGGAAGAGGCGGAGGACAAGGTGGAGGACGAGGTGGTAGAGGACATAAGGAGAACTAGATCCTTATGGATTCCCTATCTTTGATGAAGATACCACAACCAGAATGAAGAATATCTTACCTTCCATTCTTCCTAATTTTCATGGCTTAAGAACTGAGGATCCAAAAACATTTTTTTTTAGTTTGAAGTATTATGTAGATCCTATAACTATTTACTTGATACTAAAAATTTGAAACTATTTCCAGCTACTCTAAAAGATGGAGCCCTTAAATGGTCTATGAGTCTAGGGACACATAGTATTAGAACATGGGAAGAAATGAAAAGCGTGTTCCTAGAAAAGTATAAAGATTATTGTATGTCCCATAACCTTAAGGATGAAGTCTCTAATATGATGCACAAAGAGGATGAAAGCCTTGAAGACTTAGTGGAAAGATTTCCCTATCATGTTAAAAGGGCTAGGATGAATGATTTAGATGAAGAAACATTGAAACTTTATTGTTAAATTCTATAAGAGATGAGTGGATTGACCTCCTTAGCTTAATGGGAAAAGAATATGTTTCTCAACTTTCATTTGGAGAAATTTGTGATTTGTGCAAACATATTTCGAGACGTAAGGCTAGATCTAGTAAGAATCCAAGAGATCTAGCCATGTCAAGAGTTAGTAAATATGCAACAGGAACAGTGAGTAAAGTAGAATTAGGTAATTTGCTTGAAAAATTCAAACATGTATCCTTGGGAATCTTAGTGAATAACTAGATACTCTCAAAATACAAAAATAAGCAAAAATTTGGGAATGTTGCATTATCTATCTTTTGTCTTAGGTGTATGAAAAAGCATGCTCTAAGAGAATGTCCTCTTGATAGTGTAGAAATTTGTGTCATATGTGTTGAAAACCATTATACAAGGGAAAGTTCTTCAATACCTGGACTTAAAATTGTCTTTCAAGATGAAGTTCAACCAAGTAAAATTGAATCACTTTGCTTTATTTCTAAAATACCATGGCAATCCCAACAACAAGGCATAACACAAGGTCTTAACACTCAATATCAATCAAATGCATAACCACAAAATAATTGGACTGCGCCTATGCCTTGGCAACCTTGGACACCCAAACCTCAAAATCCATCATGGCCACAAGGTTGACAAAATTATTATGGTAGAAATCCTCAATATCCTCAATTAAAACAACCTTACGCCCCTTATCCACCTAAATACTATCCTCCTCAACCAAACCAACCTCCTCAATTCCAAGCCCAACCACTGAATCAACCACTATTTTTTTTTGTAAGGCTCGACATTTAATTATCTATGAAAAAAAGTAAAAACATATTTTCTTGATGTTAAGGGTCGTCCCGCAGAGAAATTGGCCCAAGAACACCAATTCAGAGTCTTAAGATTACAAATACCAAAGTTAGTTAGAATAAATGGCAAAAATATAGGCATAAGAGCCAATGCTTTACAAAAAGATACAACACAACTTTGGTTTTGGCCTCTGGCCGCAACACTAATTATATAAATACCTAACATGAAAAAAATATGATAAGAACCAGGCTATAAGCCGCATAAGAAAAGCACACAAACATAACAACAAGGAGAGAGCAACTTGGGACTGCAATGAAGCTTCCATGGGCCACGAACCACCAATAAAGACCATGGACTCTTAGAAAGCCATGAGTCATCAGAGGATACCAGCAACCATACCCAACCAACAAACATGATGTACCTCTAGCAAAGGAAATAAAGTACCTGCAGGTTGTGCTTTAGAAGCAAATACCCAAGGCCACAATCGACCTACATTTCTTCCAAGGCGACATAACCTATGAACATCCACCGTCTGAGTCACATTATGCTCTCCTCCTTGACTAGCAGACACCTACTCACCAACCGAGAATGGACTCGCCCCATTAGACTACTACAAATTTTCCACCACCTTCCGGAATGAGGAATCGCCATGCTCGAATGAACACAAGAGTGCCTAACCCAACCTGTCATGCTCACCAGGCACCATAACCAATTTCCATCTTGACTAGGCACTGAATAGGATTTCAAACTCCCTGAAAGCTTTCAAACTTGAATACATCTCTGAGTTGTCAGACTCCCTAGAGCTGGAAAGTGACTCTGAGGGATGAATTGGCACCATTAAACCTCCACAGAAAGTCCATGGGGGGTGAATTTAGCCATGCCAAATAGAAGAATATAAATCAGAATATGGGTGATGTACCTGGATGCCACATAATTACTATGGCTACCAACATTGCAGAGTATGTGCACCATGGAACTACCTACTGTCCAAAACTTAATACCATCCACCATGTGATCAATTAAAGGAATAATCACCTCACACACGTGAATAATTAACCACCTCCATATTTCTTGATGTTGAATGTCCATATTTGCATTGTGCTCCATTATAATCATAGCAAGGAAGTACTGGATTATCATAGAGGCACCAAATATGGCTCAGATTTCACATGTAGAACCATTTATAAACAATAAAAGACCCCTCATATGAGTGACTATAGTATGATCCATCACCATCTTGAAACAAGTAGAGAAGTACTAGCTTTCCCCTCTAGCGAAGGTGCCCAACATCATAATTTAATGGAGCGTACTTACATAGAGAATGAGACACATTGCCTCCTAGGTGGAGGATGAAGCTGCCCTTGATTGTCAAATAAATTTGATTGTCTATCATGGGCACCCAAGGTGGGGGAATCAACCTCTTTCATTACCATCCACTCCATTTCCTCAAAATTCCAATCAAATACCTGCTCAACCACTCCCGAACCCAAATACTAAAAATCAACAACCTATCTACAATGTAGAAGGTCAAAATTTTCAAGCTTGTATGATAGTCCCATTAGGTCTAAATGATGTCCAATTTAGATATGGTGGGGTTTTCAAAAGAAGTCACCACCAGTTGTCATCCAAAAATCTAAAGAGGATGAGGTTCTTGAAAAAGAAACATTTATTTATGAAGAAAAGACTCCTCCAAAGGAAGATATTCCTACACATCTAGATGATAACCAAATAAATCCAACTCCTACAGTTCTTCTAGTAGAACAACCTTTTGTTTCTCTAAAAGATCCACCTTTTCCTTAGAGTCTTAAACTTGATAAGGGAATAGAAAGGAAAATTGTTTTAATGGAATATGATATGTTAGATGAATTGAAAATTATTTTCATCAAATTTCCTTTACTCCAAGCCATAAAGGAAATACCAATATTTGCAAAAACAATTAGGGAGTTGTGCATTAGAAAACGAGGAAAAAAAATGTCAATAAATGAAAAGGGTGTTGCTAGAAAAGTATAAAGATTATTGTATGCCCCATAACCTTAAGGATGAAGTCTTTAAGATGAGGCAAAAAGAGGATGAAAGTCACGAAGACTTGGTGGAAATATTTCCCTATAATTTTAAAAGGGCTAGGATGCATGATTTAGATGAAGAAACATTGAAACTCTATTGTTAAAATATATAAGAGATGAGTGGATTGACCTCCTCAGTTTAATGGGAAAAGGAGATGTTTCTCAACTTCCATTTGGTGAAATTTGTGATTTGTGCAAACATATTTTGTGAGGTATGGCTAGATCTGGTAAGAATCCAAGAGATCCAACCATGTCAAGAGTTAGTAAATCTGCAACTGGAGCAATGAGTAGAGCAAAATTAGGTAATTTTCTTGAAAACTTCAAAACGAATATCCTTGGGCATCTTAGTGAATAACTAGATACTCTCAAAATACAGAATAAGCAAAACGTTGAGAATGTTGCATTATCTATCTTTTGTCCTAGGTGTAGGAAAAAGAATGCTCTAAGTGAATGTCCTCTTGATAGTGTAGACAATTGTGCCATATGTGTTGAAAGCCATGATATAAGGGAATGTTCTTCAATACCTGGATGCAAAGTTGTCTTTCAAGATGAAGTTGGACCAATTCAAGTTGAATAACTTCGCTTTATTACTAAAAGACCATGGCAATCCCAACAACCAGGCATGACACAAGGTCTTAAAACTCAATATCAATCATATGCACAACCACAGAATAATTGGATTGCACCTATGCCTTGGCAACCTTGGCCACCCCACCCTCAAAATTTATCATGGCCACAAGGTTCACAAAAATATTATGGTATAAATCCTCAATATCATCAATTACAACAACCTTACACCCCTTATCCACCTAAATATTATCCTCCTCAACCAAACCAACCTCCTCAATTCCAAGCCCAACCACTAAATCAACCAGTTTTTTTTGGTAAGGATCGACATTTAATTATCTATGAAAAAGAGTACAGCCGTATTTTCTTGATTTTAAGGGTCGTCCCTTAGGGAAACCGACCCAAGAACACCAATTCAATGTCTTAAGATTACAAATACCAAAGTTAACTAGATTAACTGGAAAAATTATAGGCAGAAGAGCCAGTGTTTTGCAAAAATATACAACGCAGCTTTAGTTTTGGCCTCTGGCCACAAAAATGACTATATAAATAACTAACATGACAAAGCTATGATAAGAATCAGGCTATAAACTGCATAGGAAAAGCAGACTAACATAACAACAAGGAGAGAGCAACTTGGGACTGTTATGAAGCTTCCATGGGCCACAAACCACCAACTAGTACTGACAACTACGTGCACCCATAAGAAGCCACGAACCACTAGCGAATACTGTGGAGTCCCAGCAAGCCATGAGTCATCAGAGGATACCCACACCCACGCCTGACCAATAGACACCATGTACCTCTAGCAGAGGAAATAAAGTACCTAAAGGTTGTGCTTCAGAAGCAAATACCCAAGGCCACAACCAACCTCCATTTCTTTCTGGGTGACATAACCTATGAACATCCACCATCTTAGCTACATTATGCCCTCCTCCTCGACCAATAGTCTTCTACTCACCAACCAAGAATGGACCCGCCCCATCAAACGACTACAAATTGTCCACCACCTTCCAAAATGATGAATCACCATGCCTAAATGAACACAAGAGTGCCTGACCTAACCTGTCATGCTCAGTGGGCACCAAAACCAATTTCCATGTTGACTAGGCAACGAATGGGATTTCAAACTCCATGAAAGCTTCCAAACTTGAACACATCTCTGATTTGTCAGACTCCTCGAAGCCAGAAAGTGACTCTTAGGGACAAATTGGCACCATTGAACCTCGACAAAAAAGTCATTGGGGTGAATTTATCCATGTTAAGTGGGAACCCAATCCTATCCTCCATGCCAAAGATAAGAACATAAATCCGAATATGGCTGATGTCCCTGGCTGCCACAAAATTGCTATGACTACCGAAATTGCAAAGTCTGTACACCATGGCACTACCTCCAATCCAAAACTTAATACCATCCACCATGCAATCAATTGAAGGAATAATCGCCTCACAGGGCCCAATAATTAACCACCTACATATTTCTTGCTTTTGAATGTCCATAGTTGCATTGTGCTCCATTATAATCTGAGAAATTGAGTATTGAATTATCATAGAGGCACCAAATATGGCTCGGATTTCACATGCATAACCATTTATAAACCATAAAAGACCCCTTAGATGAGTGAATGTAGTATGATCCATCGTCATCCTGAACAGAGCAAAGAAGTACCAACTTTCCCCTCTAGTGAAGGTGCCCAACATCATCGAATTTAATGGAGTCTACTTCCATAGAGAATGAGACACATTGTCTCCTAGGTGGAGGATGAAGCTGCCCCTGATAGTCAAATCAATGTGATTGTCTATCATGGGCACCCACGGTGGGGGAATCAACCTCTTTCATTACCATCCACTCCATTTCCTCAAAAATCCAATCAACTACCTGCTCAACCACTCCCGAACCCAAATACTAAAAATCAACAACCTATCTACAATGTAGAACGTAAAAAATTTCAAGCTTGTATGATAGCCCCATTAGGTCTAAATGATGTCCAACTTAGATATGGTAATGTTTTTCAAAAGAATCCACTACCAATTGTCATCCAAAAATCTAAATAGGATGAGCTTCTTGAAAAAGAAACATTTCTTGATGAAGAAAAGACTCCTCCAAAGGAAGATATTCCTACACATCTAGATGATAACCAAATAAATCCAGCTTCTACAGTTCCTCTAGTAGAACAACCTTTTGTTTCTCTATAAGATCCACCTTTTCCCGAGAGGCTTAAACTTGATAAGGGAATAGAAAGGCAAATTTATTTACAAAAATATGATATGCTAGATGAAATGAAAATTATTTGCATCAAAATTCCTTTACTCCAAGATATAAAGGAAATACCAATTTGCAAAAACAATTAAGGAGTTGTGCATTAGAAAACCAGGAAAAAAAATGTCAAGAAAATTCAATTGGTAGGAAAAATTGTTGATATTACGATGGGGAAACCAATAGTTCAAAAATATATGTATCCAAGTAGCCATATTGTAAAAATTTAGATTAATGGTATTGAATTTCCAAACACCTCGACTGATTTAGGAGCAACCATCAATATCATGAGAAAACAAACTATGGATCAATTAAAGCTTCTCAATCTTAAATATATCTCGACATTACTATAATTAGTCCATAGATTTGTTATCAAACCAGATGGTATATTAGAAGATGTATGTCTCTTTGGAGTCATGGGAGTATCTTGTTGATTTTATGATTTTAACTCCAAAGAATAATCTAGGAGGCCACCCATTGATCCTTGGTAGACCTTGGCTAGCTACAATTGATGCATTCATAAGTTGTAGATATGTTGATATGTATATTTCTGATGGTAGTTCTACTAGGAGATTCATATTGTATCCACCTGCAAAAACAATACTTGAGATAGAAAGTGAACTTTGGATAGATGGTAATGAAGACTTTGATCATATTCAACCAGCATTTACTCTTTCACAAATAGATGAGGAAGACCAATTAATAATTTAATGAAAAACAATGATTCTTCTTCATATTGTGAACAAGATCGGAGTTTCAAGAACATTGCAATATTGAATATTTATCATCTCATCAAATGGCTTTGCATTCTATGGAAATGTTTGGAAATTCTTTAGTAGAAATCTTTCCAGGCAAAACATTAAACATTAATAATAACCTGGAATAAATTCAAAATAAAAAGTTGATAAAGATGCTACAAAAACATTCCTCTACTTATGCATGGGAATACATTGATATGAAGGGAATTGATCCTAAAACATGTATGCATCGTAATTATATTGAAGAAAATGCAAACCAGTTAGACAATCCCAAAGAAGGATGAATCCTAATCAGTGAAATTGTTAAGGAGGAATTAAAAAAGTTACTTAATGTGAATTTTAGTTATCTGATATCAGATAGTCATTGGGTTTCACCTTTGGTGATTATTCCAAAGAAGAATGGAAAATGTAGAGTGTGCATCGATTATAGGGAATTGAATAAAGCTACTTTGAAAGATCATTTTCCACTACCTTTAATAGATCAAGTACTAGATACCTTAGCAAGAAAGAAATACTTTTCATTTCTTGATGGTTCCAGTGGATATAAACAAATCCTACTAGCACTAAAATATCAAGACAAAACAACCTTTTCATGTCCATGGGGTACATATGCTTACATGGTACTTCCTTTTGGGTTATATAATGCACATGCAACATTTCAAAGGGCAGTTTTGGGTGGTTTTTTTATCTAATTCATGATTGTATGGAAGTTGACATGGATGACTTTACTGTCTACGGAAATACTTTTAAAGAAGCTCTTGAAAATTTATAAAAGTTATCTTTATGTGTAAAGAAGAAAATATTTCATTAAGTCATGAGAAATGTTTTATGATGTTTATTGAGGGAATTGTTTTAGGCCACCATATTTCAGGTGATGGAATTAAGGTGGATACATCTAAGGTAGAAGTAATTTATAAAATTCCAATTCTTGTTTGTCAAACAGATGTTAGAAATTTTCTTGGTTTTACCGATTATTATAGAAGATTCTTAGGAAATTTCACAAAAATAGCCTCTCCACTTTTCAAACTTCTTACGAAAGATTGTGATTTTGTTTGGAATTCTAACTGCCATAAAGCATTTAATACATTGAAGCAGAAAATTATTGAAGCACCAATTTTAAGGGGACCTAATTGGTCTCTTCCTTTTCACATTTCAACTAATACTTCAAATACAACTTTAGGAGCTATGTTGGGATGGAAATATCCAGCTTTTTATGTTATTTATTACACAAGAAAAAATTTGACTCCTGTAGAGTTATATTATACTATAATAGAAAAGGATATTATAGTTGTTGTGCATGCCATTAACAAGTTTCAACATTATATCACTCGTTATGAAACTTTCATTCATACGGATCATTCTGCTATTAGATATCTTATGAACAAACCAATTACTAATGGCAGGATCGCAAGATGGTTGTTGTTGCTGCAGGAATTCAATATTACTATTCTCGATACACCAAGAAAAGAAAACATAGTTGTTAATTTCCTTTCTAGAATGCAGAATGATAATAATGATGTTTCTACAAAAGATAATTTTCCTCAGGAATATATTTTTTCAGCATCTATTAAAACTCCTTAGTTTGCATATATTGTTAACTATTTAGCTACAGGAAAGTTACCCCCACAATTATCAACCAAAGAGAAGCATAGAGTCATCAAATCCAGTGCGCCTTATTCTTGGGCAGATGGAGAATTATATAGAACTGGACCTGACTTAATCATTCGAAGATGCATTTGAGGGGATGAAGTACCAGAAATATTGAAAGTTTGTCATGATGAACCATGTGGAGGGCACTTTGCTAATAGAAGAACTACTTACAAAGTCCCTCCCTTGGGACATTATTGGCCTTCTCTTTTTAAGAATGCCAAAAAATATGTCAAGAGATGTGATAGCTACCAAAGAATGGGAAAACTTATTCCATCAGATGAGATGCCTCTATAACCACATGTACATGCAAAGCCTTTTGAAAAATGGGCTTTAGATTATGTTGGTCCAATCAATCCTCCATCTAAACAAAAAAGCCATATACTTGTTTGTACAAATTACGTTACAAAATGGGTAGAAGCTAAACCACTTTCATTTGCAACTGAAAATATTGTAGTTACATTTCTTTTTGACGATATTTTTACTCATTTTAGTGTCGCAAGGGAAATTGTGACAGGTCAAGGTACTCAATTTACATCCAAGTTGGTGTAGAAAATAATGGAGCAATACAAAATATGTAACACCCTCCTCCCACATTTACCCAAGATAAACGGTCCACCAGGATAAACATATGACGAAGAGTTACTATGATGTGATTCAACTCCCCATGTACAGATAAGGAAGTGGAATCGATAAGGCAATACCAATCTGACCTTCCTCGGGAGCTACAAAACCTTTAGGAGACAACCAACCCTTACAAGTGCCTAACCCCTGAGACAAATTGTCATTTTGATGAGCTAAACCCCCAGTCACTCCCATGACAAGCCATGCATGTGAATGAGGCCCTCCAGTCACTCCCACAGCAAGGCATGCATGCGATTATGACCTTTTTCAGGCAATTTTGAACCAACGAGCCTGGATTATGTGCCACTTTTTGAGGGCTAGGTCTCAAGCCTCTACCCAAAACTTCATGAAACTTGTACAAATGGTAAATAACAATGAATTACGGTTATTAATTCAAACATTGGTACAAGGAATTGACTTGACCCCTCCTAGCCATGATAGGCATTTTGTCAAGAATATCATAAACATGTAATCTACATGTCATAACAACAAATTTGAGCATAGGGGTCTCATACTTATCTAAGAATTGTCAAGAAGAATTGATGCCTTGTCACAATAGTTGCATTATCATATATTAGGTCATATATTTATTCACATTTCATGTACTAGTCAAATCATGATGAGATCCATAACCAAAGTTTGTCATAAACCATGCATATAACTAGCATATAATCAATAAAATAACAAGGATAAAACAAACATACAAACCACATATTAACAAGTACATTTACACATGAAATACCAAAGGAAAAGGAGATCTTATTAACATATGCAAATCCAACCAACTCAAGGAATTCCACTTACCACCTGACCATAGATTGGGCTAAACCAAATCTTCCTTTCATCCAATCACTCTTATGCCATATTCCAAGCATGGATGTGGGACTCACAAAAGAACCAGTCAAGGCTTCCTCGGGCTTTACTGTTAATCCCACCAAGGGATTCCTAGACCCAAACAATGATCATACACCTTAGGCTTTACCACAATCCAGCCATATACCGATTAAGGGATCATTAGGCCCTAAACAAGCATGGATGCCTCTGGATCTCCAACTAAAGTGTGAGGAATTTGTTTGTCTCCACCTTTAGGCTTTACTGTGTACCCCACCATTACCAATCAAGGGATTCCTAGGCCTACGAGGTCTCCACCCTCTAGGATTCATCGTGTATCCCGTCATTACCAGTCAAGGGATTCCTAAGCCTAATCAAGGGTATTCACAACCAGGATTTACTGTATATCTCACCAAGGGAATCCTAGGCCTTGTGACTAATCCTGAGACCACCCCACTTAACTTCGAATCCATTCGGCAATCCAGCTCAACCAAAATAAGAGAACCCATCATAGCATGGCTATCCGAAAATGGCAAGGCAAGGATGAAAAACATTGTCACACCTGGCAAAACTTGTGCCAATGAAATGAAGGGAACCAAAAACACACATGCATGTACCATGCATGCCAAAATTAGCAGGGAAATCATACATGCAACTCGATACCTGCAAGTAATCTTGTTGTAGTCGCTTGATCTTTCTCTTCCTTGCTTGATCTTTGCTTCATTTTGCTCCCTTGTCTTTATTTTGCCTTCCTTTCTCCAATGCTAAAGTGCTTCAAGAAATACTTGTGTCCAAGATTATGAGAGAGAGAGAGAGAGAGAATAGAGAGAGAGCTCCAAAACTGAACTGTCAAAAGTTGTTAACTGATCCTCAGAAGCCTTTTTATTAATGAGGCCTCTATTTTCTTCATTTTCCATTATTTTCCTTCTCACATGCAACATGTGACCTTTCACTTTCCTTTTCTCCTAATTTCCATTATTTTCATAAATAAAATGGCAATAATTGTCACTTTGCCTTTCCATAGCCTTTGCCTTTGCCAATTTCCTTAGCCATAATAAACTAAATGAACACCCGCTAGGATGTTTTTTCCATCATTCAACTTGAAATAAGTATCCCACGACCTTGGTTATTATTTTGCCTTTATTAACTTTATTACATGGAATTTTGACCAAGGTTATTATAGAACCCGTCCCCTTTGGGGAACACCATTCTCAGTGTTCAATGACACCTGCAACCAACAAGATTGCTGAAAGCAAACTTACTACCCATGGAGATTTATAACTTAGCTCATTGCAGTATTTACATTGAACGCCTGTTGAGAAGCAAACCAACATGAGAAACATAACAACGTGACAACCATAATGACATGACACCCATACCACTTATTAGAGCTTTATAACACAACTCATAGCGATATTTACATACATACGTATACCAAAACATCACACCAAAACATATGCTAAAAACATTTGCTCAACTAGTGAATAGAGAAGCATACATAGCCCACATGTGATGAGACATCTCCCAAGTAACTTCATCGGTCCCAAAGTTCTTCCACTGCACTTTAACCTATTCGATTTCTCGGTTCTAGAGCATAAGCATCTTTCTCTTCAAAATGCACTAGGGTTCCGGATGGAATTCTCCATCTGGATCCACCTGCAATACAAACTAGTCAATCACATTATCAACATCTTTAACATACTTCTTAAGTAATGACACATGAAAAACATCATGGGATTTCACTGTCATAGATAGTGCAAGTCAATAGGCTACTGGTCCAATCCTCTCAAGGATCTTGAAAGGTCCACAATACCGAGGTATTAGCTTGGCACATGATCCAATCCTCAATGAGCTCTTCTTGGGCTTGATATGCAAGTACACCTGTTCCCCAACCTGAAACTCCTTAAACATCTTGTTTTAATTTGCATAACGCTTTTGTCTATCATGTGATGCTTTTAAAATATGCTTGATAACCTGCATTTCCTATTCCATCTTTTCCAACATGTTCAGTCCTATCAACACCCTGTTAACTAAATCACTCCAATTAATTGGAGTATTACAACTCCGCCCATACAGTGCCTCGAACAAACTCATCCTCAGTGACTCCTAATACCCATTTTTGTAAGCGAACTCAACTAGTGGAAGATACTCTTCCCACTTTTGTTGATGATGCATCACATACATCCTCAACATGTCCTCCAAAATCTTATTGACCCTATCTGTCTTTCCACCTATCTCCGGATGATAAGTTGTACTGAAGACCAACTATGTACCCAAAGCTACAAATAACTCTTTCCATAATCTAGAAGTGAACTTAGCATCCTTGTCTAACATAATCTTCCTCGAAACACCATACAACCTCACTACATCTCTGATGAATACCCGTGATACATCATTAGCTGAATAAGTAGACTTCACTAGAATGAAGTGCGCTACCTTTGTCAACCTATCCATGACAACCATGATGGAATCATGTTATCTAGATGTCCTCGACAAACCTGTGATGAAATCCATAGAAATGGCATCCCATTTCCACTCTAGAATCAGAATTGGCTATAGTAAACCACCTGGAAGCTTACACTTTGCTTTTACCTATTGAAAATCTAAGCATCTATGCACAAATTATGCCACTTCCTTCATCATATTTGGCCAATAATAGGAGTTCATCACCATTGTCTATGTCTTTTGGTATCCTGGGTGACCTAGATACGGTTTTGTATTAAATTCTCGCAAGCTAGTCTTCTTGAGTTCACTATCATTCGACACATAGATTTTGTCCCTAAATCTGACCAAACCACCTGCTGTGAAACGATAATCCACATATTGACCACCTGTAATCTGTGCATAAGCTCCCTATACCTGTCACCCTACTATCCTACCTGTAAGGTTTGATCTTGTAAGTCTATCTCACAAGAACTCATAGTTGCTACATGATTCACCTTCACTCTCTCACTAAGAGCATCTGCAACGTTGTTATCCTTACCTTTGATGTACCTGATCTCAAAGTCAAATTCAATAATCATGGCCAACCATCTAGTTTTCCTAGCATTCAAATTCAATTGGTCAAATAGATACCTCAATCCACTGTGATCGCTCATCATTACACACCTCCTACCAAGAAGATAGTGTCTCCACATCTTCAACTCATGGATTATCATTTCCAACTCACGATCATGTGTCGAATAATTCTGCTCGTGCTCATTCATTTTTATTGATTCATAGCATACCACCTGACCTTCATGCATATGGACTCCACCAAGCCCTCTCTTGCAAGCATCTATCCACACTACGAACTCTTTATATGGATATGTAATATTTAGAACTAGAGCATTTGTCATCAGTTGCTTCAACTACTCAAAATTGGCTACATATTCCTCTATCCATTCAAATTTCTTACCTTTCCTCTATAATGACATCATATGATAGGTAATCTGATATAAGTTCCTAATGAACTTCTTGTAATAACCTGCTAACCCCATAAAGAACCTTATCTCATCCACATTCCTAGGAGCTACCCATTCCATGATAGCCCTTATCTTTTATGGGTCCACTTATATGCCCTCCTTGGAAACCACATGCCCCAAGTAATGTACTTCCATCTGAAAGAAACTGCATTTACTGAGCTTAGCATAAATCAATGCTCTCTCAGTAATCTCAATATCGCTGCTAAGTGTTCGTCATGCTCTTCCTAATTTTTAGAATATATCAATATATCATCAATGAATAGAATGGCAAACTTGTCAAGATAAGGATGCAACACACTATTCATCAAGCACATGAAAGTAGTTGGAGCATCAGTCAAACCAAATGGAACTATAAAAAACTCATAATGCCCATACCTGGTTCAGAAAGTAGTCTTGTAGATGTCCTCTTTTTAATGTGTACCTAATGGTATCTGGATCTCAAGTCAATCTTCGAGAACACTGTTGCTCCCTTCAAGTGGTCGAATAAGTCATCAATCTTGGACAACAGATACCTATTCTTGATGGTCACCTTGTTCAACTACCTGTAATCAATGCATAACCTGAGAGTACCATCCTTCTTCTTCACAAACAACACCAATGCACCCCTAATGTATCCCTTGCCAAGCATTTCTTTCAACTGCAACTTCAACTCTACTAACTCTGGTGTACACATCCTACAAGGTGCCTTTGATGTTGGTGTTGCCCCTGGTACCAACTCAATAGAGAAGTTCACTTCCTTGTGAGGTGACAACTCTGAAATCTCTGCGGGAAATACATCCCAAGACCACTGTAAAATTTGGTACATCTTTATAACTTCTGCATCCTCGACATCCTTACCTTTATCACTAGAAATATGTATTGCAAATAACACACACCCTTTTCTGCGAATGCACTTTTCCTGCATAGTTGTAACCATTATGACTGATGTAGCTTTCTTCTTACCCTGTAAGATCCTATGTTCTCCATTGTCATCCAAGCACTCAATACTTTTGTCATAACAATCCACCTTAGTCCTGTGAAGATACAACCAGTCCATACCCAAAAGCATATTATATGATCCCAACCTCAGTACATTCAAACGTGTTGATGTAGGCATACCATTCAGCTCAAATGCATAAGCTCTTATCCAATGATGAACTCTATTCTTCGTACCTGTAGCCAACTGCACTAACCAAGATTATGCATGCACTTATTTACTCAAACCACACTTATCCACCAGGTCAAGATTAACATAACTATAATTAGATCTAGGGCCAATGAAAATAAAAACAACTTGATCACAAATCTTACCATTCATCTCGATAATAGACGTGTGGTGATCCACCTGCCTGTTATCCAATGTTGCATAGATTTGTGGAATGTTCTGCCCAACATCCCCAACTTTCTATGCTTCTTATGCACTATAATTTGATTCTTACCACCCTGATTTAGTGGACAATCCCTCTTGAGATGCTCCTTGCCACATATCCAACATTGCAACTATCTTTTACCATCTCCTTTATTCAGTTGCCCTCTAGGTTGTGACCCATTAAACTTCTTGTTAGGTGTAGCATTTTCTTTCTCTCCTGCATTCTGAGGTCTTGTTCGCTTCAGCTGTCGTTTACCTTTAGCTTTGTCTTTGCCTTTCTAACCTTGTTGATATTTTGTCTTGTGCTTTGATTACTCATAACAGTGCTTCAATTTCCCAATGACTTCCTCAAGCGACCGAGGCTCATCATACTCAGTCTGATCTGTAAATGCTAATGGTAATCCACTGGCAAATCTCCGAACCTTGGCTTTCTCATCTTTAAGATATGGTACATACCTCGATAACTCTGAAAACTTCGTTGTATGCTCCTCATATGTTATCGATTCCATATTTAGCTCATAGAATTCCTTGGATTTACTATCATAGTACCTCTCTAACAAATACTCCTTCCTGAAGAGTCTCTTGAATTCATGCCAACTCAACTCTTATGTCCTGATGTCTCTAACTCGCTTTACATCTTTCCACTAGATGTTTGCTTTCCCTTTCAGACTGAAGATAACTATTATGGCCTTCATATTCCTTATAATCATGTAGCTCAAAGAACTTATTCATCCCAAGTAACCATGCCTCTGCATCTTCCAGCTTCTTCAAATCCCCATGAAAGGTAGGTGGCTTTTCTTTCTTGAACTCATTTGGAAAATATCCCCTGTCACTCCTCCTATAAGGATGACAACAATGATGAACATGATAGCTTTCGAAACTAGAACTAGAATGCAACCTGTGTCCATCACCTCTCCTATCAAGTGTATCCAAGAACCTGTTATCTTTGATCATGTCATCCCTATCCGATCTGTGCTCACCATGAGATCTATTGTCGTATGCCCCATTAGTCCTATCCTCCTACCCATGAGTGATCCTAAGCGGTCCCTATCTCTGCAATTCTAACAAACTCTGAAGATTAACTACATTGATCTCTACTTGTTTCTCCTGTGCCTCAATGATTCTATCATTATCTACTTTGAATTTTCTTATTTTTGCCTTCAAACTTCTCAATGTGTTTGTTATGCTAGAAGAGTGCCCACCACCATACTTCTCATCTAATCCATATGGAGAATCTCATGAACTATAGTCTACCATCTGACAAATACTCCTTCCTGAAGAGTCTCTTGAATTCATGCCAACTCAACTCTTATGTCCTAATGTCTCTAACTCACTTCACATCTTCCCACTAGATGTTTGCTTTCCCTTTCAGGTTGAAGATAACTATTATGGCCTTCATATTCCTTATAATCATGCAACTCAAAGAACTTCTTCATCCCGAGTAACCATTCCTTTGCATCTTCCAGCTTCTTCAAATCCCCATGAAAGGTAGGTGGCTTTTCTTTCTTGAACTCACTTGGAAAATATCCCCTGTCACTCCTCCTATAAGGATGATAATGATGATGACCATGATACCTGTCGAAACTAGAACTAGAATGCAACATGTGTCCATCACCTCTCCTATCAAGTGTATCCAAGAACTTGTTATCTTTGATCATGTCATCCCTATCTAACCTGTGTCCACCATGAGATCTATTGTCATATGCCCCATTAGTCCTATCCTCCTGCCCATGAGTGATCCTAAGCAGTCCCTATCTCTGCAATTCTAACAAACTCTGAAGAATAACTACATTGATCTCTACTTGTTTCTCTTGTGCCTCAATGATTCTATCACTATCTACTTTGAATTTTCTTATTTTTGCTTTCAAACTTCTCAATGTGTTTGTTATGTTAGAAGAGTGCCCACCACCATACTGCTCATATGATCCATATGGAGCATCTCATGAACTATAGTCTACCATCTTGCTAGTCATCGTTGATCTTCTTCCTGCAAGTATACCATGTCAGTTAAACCAAAACATAACATAATTAACATACCTTAGTATAGTTCCGGGGAGGATATCTCATTTGGAAGACCAACCAGATTAGCGCAATACATGTATAAACATAACCATATTAGTATATAATCATCATTTCAATCATTATCTAGTTATCATGCATGAGCATACCAACTACATACCATGACCTCATGCACGACAACTATAACCATGTCAATGTATGCATAATGACATATAAGCAGTGACATGCATAACTGACACACTCACGACAAGCACATCCAACAACAACACCATCAACTTTCATGTGGAAACACAACTGCAATAATGACCACCACCATGCATACATAACAAGCACATATACCACAATCATAAAGAACAAATTTGCAATCGACATGTATGCATGGCCAACACATTCCACCCATCTAGTCCAAAGGGTGAACCATGATTTGATAACACTTTGTAAGACCCTCCTCCCACATTTATCCAAGCTAACCAATCAACTGGGTTAAACATGTGACAAAGAGTTATATGATGTGATTCAACTCCCCATGTATAGTTAAGGAAGCGGAACTGACAAGGCAAGACCAATTTGACCTTCCTTGGGAGCTACAAAACCTTCAAGAGACAACCAACCCTTCTAGGTCCCTAACCCCTAAGACAACTTGTCATTTTCCTGAGCTAGACCCCCAACTGCTGTCACTGCAAGCCATGCATGCAATTGAGGCCCTCCAGTTGCTCTCATAGCAAGGCATGCATGTGACTGTGGCCTTTTTCAGGCAATTCTGAGCCAATAACCCCAAATTTTGTGCCACTTTTTCAGGGCTAGGTCTCAGGTCTTTGCCCAGAACTTCATGAAACTTCCAGAAATGATAAACAACAATGAATTACGACTACTAGTGCAAACATTGGTACAAGGACTTGACATGACCCTTACTATCCATGACAAACATTTCGTCAAAAATATCATAAACATGTAATCTATAGGCCATAACAACATATCTGAGCATATGGGTCTCATACTTATCTGAGAATCGTGAAGAATAATTTATTCCTTATCACAATAGCTGCATTATCATCTATTAGGTCATATATTCATTCACTTTTCATGTACTTTTCAAATCATGATGAGAGCCATAACCAAAGTCTATCCTAAACCATGCCAATAACCAACATATAACAAACAAAATTAGAAGGATAGAAAAACCATAAAACCCACATATTAACATGTACATTTACAAATGAAATACCAAAGGGAAAGTAGCTCATATTAACATATGAAAATCCAACCAAGTCATGACTTCCACGTACCACCCAACCATAGATTGGGTTGAACCAAATCTTTCTTTCAGTCAATCACCCCCGTGCCATGTTCCAAGTATGAATGTGGGACTCACAACAAAACCAATAAAGGCTTCCTTGGGCTTTACCATATATCCCACCAAGGGATTCCTAGGCCCAAACAATGAATATACACCTTAGGATTTACGACAATCCCGCCATATGCCAAACAAGGGGTCACTAGGCCCTAAACAAGCATGGATGCCTCTGGATCTCTCCACCTAAACCATGAGGAATTTGTCTTCCACCTCTAGGCTTTACTATGTATCTTGCCATTACTGGTCAAGGGATTCCTAGGCCTATGAGGTCTCCACCCTCTAGGCTTTACCGTGTATCCTACCATTACCAGTCAAGGGATTCCTAAGCCTAATCAAGGGTATCCACAACCAGACTTTACCGTATATCCCACCAAGGGATTCCTAGGCCTTGTGATTAATCCCAAGACCACCCCACCCAGCTTTGAATCCATCTGGATATCCAATTCAACTAAAACAAGAGAACCCCATCACACCATGGCTATCTGGAAATGTCAAGGCAAGGCTAAAAAAAAGATGTCACACTTAGAAAAACCCATGCCAATGACAACAAGAGAACCAAAAACAAATATGCATGTACCATGCATGCGGAAATTAGCAAGAAAATCATACATGCAACTCGATACCTGCAAGTAATCTCGTTGTATCCACTTGATCCTGCTCTTACTTGCTTGATCTTTGCTTCCTCTTGCTCCCTTGTCTTTCTTTTGACTTCCTTTCTCCAATTCTAAATTGCTCTAAGAAGTACTTCATGTCCAAGAGTATGAGAGAGAGAGAGAGAGTTCCAAAACTGAATTAACAAAAGGTAAACTGACTAAAATTTTGAACTGATTCTCACAAGCCTTTTTATTAATGAGGCTTCTATTTTCTTCATTTTCCATTATTTTCCTTCATTTTCCTCCTCACATGCAACCTATGACCTTTCACCTTCATTTTCTCCTAATTTTCATTATTTTCATAAATAAAATGCCCATAATTTATACTTTTCCTTTGCCTTTGCCAATTTCCTTCGCCTAAATAAACCAAATGAACACCCGTTAGGATGTTTTTCCCACCATTAAACTTAGAATAAGTGTCCCATGACCTTGGTTATTATTTTGCATTTATTAACTTTATTACATAGAATTTTGACCAGGGTCATTACAAAATCAAACATCAGAAGTCTACGCCATACCATCCACAAGCCAATGGGCAAGTGGAATCCACCAATAAGGTACTTGAAGCAATTCTAACCAAGACTATGCATTTGCATAGAAGAGATTGGGCAAAAAGGCTTACAAAAGCACTATGGGCATACTGTACCACATGGAGAAATACCATTGGACATACTCCTTATGAGCTTGTCTATGGGAAGCAAGTTTTGCTTCTAATTGAATTCCAAGTGGAGACCTTTTGGACAACAAAAATTGGGCATTGATCTATTTGAAACTCAAAAATAAAGGTTAGCACAATTGAATGAACTAGATGAGATTCAACAAGATGTTATCCAAAGAACCAACATAGTTCATCACTAAAGATCAAGATGGCATGACAAATTCATTAAATCTAAAATGTTCAAGTCATGGTATTGGGCTCTTCTTTTTTATTCTAAATTCAAATATTTTCAAGAAAAATTCCAGACTCACTGGCTTGGTCATTCTAAAATAGACATTGTCTTTCATAATGGAGCAGTTAGAATCAAAATCATTAATGAAGAAAAAGTTTTCTTCCTTGTTAATAGTCATAGATTAAGGATATATCATAAATTGTTAACAAGAGAAAAATTTGTCAAATATTTGCAAGATAATTCTGAATTCAAGTTGGTTGAGAAAGGAGATTCTTCTCCTTATCCTCTAACCCAGTTGTAATTTTCTTTCCTCAAAATAAAATAAAATAAAAATAATAATAATAAGTATAGACATGAAAACCAACATTGTTGGCATGTCTATACAGAAAATATTAACTGAAAACCAAGAATTCTTGGCGATTTAGATTTTCACATTCCTTGTGTTTTTCCCATCTTCTCGTTACCCCTCTTTTTTTTATAAATTTACAAGTCTAATGAATCATTGTTGAGGCCTAATTTTCTTCAAGTTCCATCAAGAAGCAACAACAATAAAGATTCCATTCCATCCAACAACAATTTTTTGGGAAAAAAACAACTATTGAATCAATGAAATTCTGCAGCCAGTTTTAAATTCTGTAGCCAACTTCAAGTTCTGTAGCTCAGATCAATTTACATAGAAAGAAGCTTCTAGATCCTGCAATAGAGGAAAATGCATTAAATTTCAAAGAGGTATGTGCTAAGGTATTCAACTAGTATGTTAGATTATTTTTCATTTAAGGGCATTAGATTTGTAATCTCATTAAATGATCATGATACATATAAAATTGGGCAAATCCTAGACCTTAAAATCACTGCCTACCACTATACCTCTATAATGATACCCATTACAACCTCATACTACCATCATATCCCAAGTTGTCACAACAAATCTCTCTGAAACTGCCTAAAAGCTAACAATTCTATAAAATTGGATCTAAGGGTCGTGGAAATCATGAACACAAAAGGGAGAGTTTGTTTATGAACCAAACACTGCCACAAATGATTTATTTCACCCTCACTTGACATCCTCATACTATTCATCCTTCTCAACCATCTTTCCATTTACCTTTTCCACCTTTGTCGAAGAGAGACAATGCAAGATCGAAACTCCTTCTACACCATGGGTGTCATTGTCAAAACAAAGCCCAACAGAGTGAAATTTCTTTAGGCATATACTCGGGTCAGAGATCAGTTGCAGTAGGTGGGTTGGCTCAGTTTCTTTGAGAAATTCGATGGACACAAGACATAGGTTAAAAAATATTTTGCATGAGCTTTTGATGGAGTAAAGGAAGAAATTGGCGACATCAAGCTCATACTTACAAAATCCATAGTGGCAGAAGCAACATAACTACCCAGAACGGAGAAAGTTGGTTCAAAAATAGGAAAATTAAGGAAAAAGAGTGGATAGTCTTCCTCTAAGACCTAGGTATGGTACTTTTATTTTCAAAAAGGGGATACTAGTGGCTGAATTGAAAACTAAGTGGAGGAATTTGTTGCTAGTTATTAAAAAAGACTTAACTTGTGAAGGGAGATTTGGCACCATGTTTTTTCTACCATGTGTGTCTCTTAATGCATTTCATTGTTTACCATACTTCTACTCCTTAGCCTCAAGAATATGGCCTCGGTGTGCAACGAGATTCAAAAACCTTATACAATGCCCTCTATCACAATGAATTAATTAAAATCCTCATTGAAGCACACTAAGACCCAGGGGAGACAATTGGCAAAGATTTTTGGTCCGTAATCATTTTATAAAAGTACAGGAGGAAGAAATGGGTACGCAAACTAGAAGGAGTCGGTGCAGAATAACCTCAAACCCTAAACCTGAAACCATTAATGAATAAGAGGGTTTGACCATTGATGAGGCAGAGAAAATGGAAATCCCACCAGAAATACCAGAAGATGATACTCCTCTTTGTCAATTCTTGGAAAATATTAGACAACAAAATGTAAAAGAAGATGTTAGAAGGGAGAAGGCCAACACAATTGTCAAATAGGCTAAAGAAAAAAAAGTAGAACCAGAATATAAGGAACAAAGGAAGACAAGCAAAAGCGTTCAAAAGGCAGAGGAGATAAAAGTGAAATTAAGAAGGAGAAAACACATCTCTAAGCATTTAAGGATACAATCATCAAAGATAGTTGACCTCAAGGAGGAAGGGAATAGCATAAGTGAAGAAGCCAAAGCATTATCGCTTCATCAGACTCCAAATCCAATCAGGAAGACACCCGAAATCAACCTAGTACAACAACAAATTTATGAATATGTGGAGTCACTAGAGAAAAGAGCACAACGAAAGGTAAATTCCCGTGTCCAAAATGAATATGCCTTCAATGAAGAAGTTCCTTTGACTGATGATACTCCTAAAAAAGAATATAATTTAGAAGATGCTTTAAAACAAGATATATATGAGTTAGAAGTATTAAAAAAACATCTCAAACATGAGCATGAGGCAATAAAAGTATAGAATGAGATCCTAAGGATTCAAAACGATAACATACTCTTGCATTTGTGCCATTGGTATAAGAGGAACAAGAA
This sequence comes from Pinus taeda, assembly GCA_000404065.3. Lineage (NCBI taxonomy): Eukaryota > Viridiplantae > Streptophyta > Pinopsida > Pinales > Pinaceae > Pinus > Pinus taeda. Next base: position 9,981 of record APFE030419897.1, on the reverse strand, counting down.
ACTCAAGGCTAACAACAAGTTCCTTAGAAACAAAGTAAGAGGGTTGCAAAGTAAGATTTTAATGAAGAAACCAAGGGCAAGATTTAGTGTTAAGAAGTAAAAAGAGGGCACTAGCTTGGATGTCTTGATCCAAGCTTCAGACATAGTACAATGAATGGAATATTGGGCAAATTTTGAAGTTTCAATGCATGAGGACATGTAAAACCCTCAATGTGGGGGAATGTTGAAGTCTAAAATTGTCTTCTTTTTTACAACCATTTTTGCTTTCCTTTTCGTCCTTTTCATGATAGTTTGCTACATTTCTAGTTGAATGGTCACCCCAGTTATGCTCAAGCATCATAATAGGTATCAATCATTCATGTTTTATAATCTATTGTTTCTTTATGCAGTCTAATCAAAACATTCCTATAGCTACCAAATTACACTCATTTTGTAGCTAACCAAATATTTTGTAGCTAATCCATTGTTAGACAGGTTCCGGTACATTGGAGAAGCAATAAAGGACACAGGTAGATGGCAAATGGTCAACACATGGGCATCCACCTATCATAAAAATCTAGCAAGCCACCCGATTCAAGGGATCTGATGGTCAAACTAAAAGTCAAATCTGGTTTGAACACTCCAATGATGTGTAGATTTTGAAGGTAGTTCATAGCGATATCAAGTGAGCGACAAACTGGACGAGTAGAATTTAGAGTTGACATGTCAAATCATAATCTTCTCATGATTTTTTTTTTCTTTCAGTAGCAAATCATGAGAAGAAAGACTCCAAATTCGATTTCATTTCTTAGTTATCAAGTTAGAAACTTGACTTTAAACTTATGATATAGATGACCATAAAAGGCCTTGAGGTGAAGTAATGGACACACTTATTCTTGTTAATTTTGCAATCATTTTGTTGTTGAAGACTTCAACATTTAATATACATACTTTGTTCTTTGGTGACTAATGCGTGGCTGAGTAATTTGACTGTTAGTTTCGTTCTTGTACTCAACAAGAGGGCCCTTTTGAGAGTTGTAAGACTAGATTAGTTTTTTGGTTATGTTCATTTGGATTCATTAGATGAATAGTCCTTTCGTCACTGCAATTTGTTGATTTTTTTATTAGTATTTTGTTCATTGGTTGCTAGTTTAAATTTCAATGTTTTGAATAGGTCGAGCACTCATAAAAAGATAAAAACATTTCCTTTTCATAATTTATTTCATTCACTTGTTTTCACTCTGATTTCATGAGTAATGGACAGAGCAATCTTGAATCATTATTGCGCACATTAGTAATCCCTTTGAGTTACATTTTAATTGTTATTTTGCTAAAGCAGTTTAATTTAGATTTATTCTTCTCTTGAGTAGAATTTCAATTTGCAAGAATACTTAGAATATTTTAAATGGGTACAAGTAGAATTAGAATTTCAATTATGCTATTAGAATAGATCTTGCAATTCAACTCAAATAGAATAATCTTTAATTTTTGTTGCAATAGATTAGATCTCATTTCATTTCAATAAAGTAATTTTTTTATTCTTATCACAATAGATTAAATTTCGATTCAGTTTGATAAACAGAATTTTCAATTGATTTCACTTTGAAGTTTGATTTACTTTAGAAAGAGTAATTTTGATGGAAAGAACATGTGCATAGAAATGTTTTGAGTTAATATAGTCCCATTAATAATTGGTTCAATTTCATCTTTTAAAATAAAAAATAGAACTCCTAGCATATATTGTGCACATGCACTTCATAAGTACACGAACCTTGGTTGACAATTAATGAAGTAATTTAACGTTAATTAAATTACCCAACACCTAACAAATTTAAAGCCATTAAGGAATGGAAATCCCCACAACGCTAAAGCATCTTCGAGGATTTCTCAGTTTGACAGGGTATTATCGCAAGTTTGCTAAGGATTATGGGTGAATAATAGTGCCTCTAACAAAATTATTGAAGAAAGATACATTTTCTTGGACTTCAGAAGCAACTAAGGCCTTTGAACATCTTAAAGAGGCAATGGGCCAAGCACCAGTCTTAGCTACACCAAACTTCATAAGAACCTTTATTGTGGGATGTGATGCCTCAGGAAATGGAATTGGTGTTGTTTAATGCAAGAAGGAAGACCCATTGCTTTTGAAAGTCGTCTAATCAAAGGAAAGTATTTACAAAAACCTATTTCTGGGAAGGAAATGTTGGCAATAATACATGCACTAAAGCAATAACGACCTTACTTAATGGGAAGACACTTTAAGGTAAAAACAAATCATGATAGTCTTTAATACTTTTTGGAACAAATATTATCTTCAAAAGAGCAACAAAAATGGGTCACAAAGATGCTGGGTTATGATTTTGAAATCATCTATAAAAAAGGGAAGAAAAATGTTGTTGTAGATGCACTCTCAAGAAAGGATGACAATGTGGAAGAATTACTTTGTGCCATTTCTATTATCCAACCTGATTGGATAACTAAAGCAAGGGAGGAATGGAAGAATGATAAAGAAGTGTGGACACTCATTCAAAACTTGTAGCAGGATCCCAGTACATCTGATACATTTATCTGGAAAAATTATTCATTATGGTACAAAGATCACTTATATCTATGTAAGAAATCCCAATTCAAACAAAATATTCTTTTTGAATTGCACACCTCCCCCTTAGGAGAGCATTCAGGATTTTTAAAAACTTACCACAGGGTCAAGAAGGATTTTTTTGGGATCGCCTTAAATATGATATTTAGAAGTTTATGGCAGAATGTTTAGTTTTCCAGCAAAATAGAGTTGAGACAATTAAAACCCCAAGTTTGTTACAACTTTTAGCCATTCCAAGTCAGTGTTGGGAGGAGGTCTCAATGGATTCTATCACAGGTTTACCCAAGTCCAAAGGAAAGAGTGTCATCATGGTGGTAGTTGATATACTTACAAAGCATGCACACTTTTGTGCATTATCTCATCCTTTTAAAGTTAGTACAATTGCTATTGCATTTATGGAAATAATTCAAAAGCTACATGGAAACCCATAGATTATTGTAAGTGACAAAGATCCCATTTTCACTAGAAATTTTTGGACAAAATTATTTTCTTGCCTTGGTACTCAATTAGGTCATAGCTCATCTTATCATCCTCAATCTGACGAGCAAACTGACATAGTGAACAAATGTTTGGAAGGATATCTCCGTTGCTTTTTATATGATAAACAAACACAATGGGTCGAGTGGTTACCTCTTGTTGAATGGTGGTATAATACTTCCTTCCATACTGTAGCAAAAATGACACCATTTATGACACTTTATGGATATCATCCACTGTCCATCACATCATCTTTAAGAGAAAATTTTAAGGTTCAAGCAGTGGAAGATCACATTGAGCATCAACAACAAGTTCTCCAACTCTTAACGGATAACCTCACTCTAGCACATAATCAAATGAAACAACAGACAGATTAACATCACAGTGAAATAAATTTTGACATAGACGACTGGGTATTTTTACGGCTACAACAATACAAACAAATGTCCCTCAAGCAAGCCAAGAAGGATAATAAATTATCACCCAAGTATTATGGTCCTTACGAAATGTTGCAAAAGATTGGTACCATGGCATACAAATTGGAACTGCTTGCATCTTCTTGAGTACACTCAGTTTTCCATGTTTCATGCTTAAAGAAGGTTATCAGTGACAATCTCCCAGTTCAAAAAAAATTGTCAGAACTTGACGAAGAAGGAAAAATCATATTGGAGCCTGAAGCAGTCATAAAAACAAGAACACGACAACTACGAAATTAATCAATTTCATAGTATCTCATTCAGTGGAAGAACTTACTTGTTGAATGTTCCACATGAGAGGATGAGAATTTTATACATAAACATCCATAACTACTCAAGCGTCGAGGACAACACTTTTTTTGAAGGATAGGCGCATGTTAGGTCCCTATAATACTAGTGTAACCCCCTTATTGTAATTGTTGTGCCCCATAGAAGCCCATTATTGTTATTGTTGTGCCCTTACATTATTATTGTTATGTAGGCTCTGATTATATTGTGACCCCTTAGACTCCTATATATACCAAGGAGGTCTTGTCATTTGTATCATCCAAGAATTGTTCATTTATGTGATGTAAAGGAGGTTGCCCCCTCGAACAAGCTAACTTTCAAGTTGTTGATCTCTGTTTTCTTCTCTTTTGTGATCTGGTTACATAACATACTCAATATGAGTTCAACATGCCACTTGCAAGAATTGAACTTGGGTGGAGAGGATAACAATCATTCCTCCTAACCACCCGAGATAAACCCAACTGACAATATGGGAGATGTGACTTATACACTCTAGAGGATTACTGTTGGATATACCTTTGCAACTTTGTTGCTACAACCTTAGTGTTGGAAATAATACTGAGAGGGGGGGTGAATCAGTGTTATCAAATTCTTTTCAATATACCTTCCAGATTTATACTTAAATTTATTCTTCAGATATTGATCATTAGTTTGTATGTCAGTACCATATAATAATGAGCAAGAACACCAAGAAACACCAGATATAAGGTGGAAACCCAATGTGGGTGAAAACCACCTGCTGCAATATGTCTCTATCTTCTTTCAATTAGAAACTTCTTTTACAATGATTTTGTATTGGAGCAGTCCTTTACCAATATGTAGGCTGCAACCTGCAGAGAGCTACAACCCTCTCTCGTTTTCCAGTTTCTCTTGAAAGGGAGCTACAACCCTCTTTGCTCTTTTTACTTCTTTAGGGACCACATTTCATGAATTTTCAAACTGGATCCAAGAAGATCAAATAATCATCAAGTACATGCAAATCACCCAATCTCCTTATACAATCAACCACCAATGAATCACCCAACTCTTTAGAATGTTGTAAACAGAAAAGTAATACCAGAAATCTAAACCCAGAATTCTGCTGCAATAGATAAAAGACAGTCAACAAATGTTTCAAGATAAGTCCGCAACTTCACCAAGAGGAGCCTGTGAATATCCGCAGCTCTTCTGAGACTAAACTGCGCAGATCCGCACTGGTCGTTCTTCTGCTCTGCGTACTTATGCTCAGATCCACACTTTTTCTTTATGACTGACAGCGTACCTCCGCACTGTGCCTTCTTCTGCGTTGCGTACCCCGCACCGTTCCTTCTGCTTCACTGCGTACACCCCGCACTGCGCTTTCTCCTATGCTGCGTACCTCGCAATTTGCCTTCTGCTGCGTTGCGTACCCCCGCACTGCGCCTTTTTCTGAGCTGCGTACCCCCGCACTCACGCCATGGATCACCTGCATACTTCAGATTAGGGCCAAATTAACAGTCCTCCAATGTGCCACAGTGAGTCAGATCCACAGATCTGTCCTTATGCCCGAGATATCACGACTTATCAATAGATTCGCCTTAAGTTTCCTCCTTGATTTAGATCTAGCTTTTAAAACCAATCATCCAAAATTTTAGATCTTAAGATATTCAAATTTCACAAGTATCTAGCCAAGTGATCTCCTTTCCTTTTTATAGGCAAGGCTTTCACAATACCATGGTCCAAAACCATAATAACATAATACCATGAACCCAATACTTGGGATCAATACATTTAGATGCAATACCATGGACCAAAACCATAGGATCAAAAACTGTCAGACTAATACCATGAACCATTCATGAAGATTCCCACGTGCACGCGCTTTTATGCATTGGAGAGAGTGAAACTGGGGTCCGCACCTTCTGAACGGAGAACCTGCGTGCATGTCCGCACTCCTTGGTCGGCGTACCTGCGGGTCCACAGCTTCTTCTAGGATTACCTGCGGGTATCTTAATTTCCATGATTTTGAGTGCCTGAACTGATATCTGCCACTAGAGTGAGTTGCCATCAAGTACAACACTTGTGCCATAGTACAGAACATAATCATAATGCCAACAATCTCCCCCTTTGGACTTGATGGAAACCTCAAGATCCTCAATTGTCATTCTCCCCCTTTGAAATCAAGGGCAAAGGGTTATGTTCCCCTTGAGAACATGCTTAGGCCTTTGCTTTGATGATCATGCTCCCCCTGATAAACCGGATCTGCAAAAGGAAAGAAATATTTGCACGAAGAACCACAGTCCACCAAACACCATAAATGACCGATAGAGACATATTGCAGCAATATTCAGATCAGCATGAAGATCTTCTACCATAATGCCAACAATGCATTATATGCTCCCCCTGAACCTGTGCCATTCGATCTTTGACCAATCCGCAACCCAGCAAATGTACGCGTATACCCCATCTGAAACTTGCGTACAACCAACACTCTCTGAAGCAGATGAGATTCAACAACAAGATGATGCATCAACAACCCCCATCTTTTGCCTGAGGTATTCAAAGGTCTCCCTGGGCAATGGTTTGGTGAGTATATCAACAACTTGTTCCTTAGAAGGAACATACTCCAGCTTGACCTTTTGTTCAAGCACTTGTTCCCAGAGAAAGTGATACTTGATCAGTATGTGCTTGGTCTTTGAATGCATGACTGGATTCTTTGAAATGTTGATTGCACTTGTATTATCACATAAGATGGAGATAGGTGGTGTACAAGTGATTTGAAAATCCTGCAAGGTCTGCATCATCCAAAGGAGTTGAGTGTAGCAAGATGCAACAGCCACATATTCCGCTTCAGCTGTAGATAAAGAAATCGAACTCTGTTTCTTGCTTAACCAAGATACTAATCTGGAACCCATAAAGAATGCACCACCACTTGTGCTCTTCTTGTCATCCACGCTTCCGGCCCAATCTGCATCAGTATAAGCATGAAGTGTGAGATCTGTATCTCCAGGATACCATAAGCCATAGTTTTGAGTTCCTTGAAGGTACTTGAAGATTATCTTTACTACTTGAAGATGAGTTTCCTTTGGATTTGCCTGAAATCTTCCAACTATTCCCACTGCATGCATGATGTCTGGTCGGGTACCTGTCAAATAAAGTAGACTTCCAATCATAGATCTATAGGTGGGCTGATGTACTGCTGCTGATTCATCATTTGCACTAAGACTGCATCCTGTAACCATGGGGGTACTTGATTTGAGACAAGAAGATACCGCCTTCATTTTGTTGGATTTGCAATCCAAGAAAATATGTCAGTTCTCCAAGCAAGGACATTTTGAATTCTTTATGCATCACCACGACAAAGCTTTGACTCATAGCTTCTTCATTGCCGCCAAAGACAATATCATCTACATACACAACAAGTATTAGCAATTTGTCATTTTCAATTTTTATATAAAGATTGCTATCTACTAAACCTTTTGAAAAACCTTGTTGATGAAGGTATTTGTCCAAACAGTAGTACCAAGCCCTTGGAGCCTGTTTAAGACCATAGAGAGCCTTTTTCAGTCTGCATACAAGATTTGGATCATTCCCAACGATGAAACCATCTGGTTTCTCAATGTACACTTCTTCTTCTATGTCCCCATTTAGAAAGGCTGATTTTACGTCCATTTGAAAAACTTTGAACTTTTGAAAGCTTGAGAGAGCAAGGAACATTCGGATGGCCTCAAGTCTTGCAACA
>APFE030419886.1:213924-254105 GCA_000404065.3 Pinus taeda | reverse complement strand
ATCTATCAAATAAACTTAAAACAATACTAAGAACAGAGCAGAGACTTTAATATTAACAACTGAAATCAGTATATAGAAAAACAGAGTAATCACATTACATAGCGCAGAGGTATTACTGAAAACTTATAAGAGTTATACAAACATGGGAAACCATCGAATTAACAAGCGTATCACTGCTATCTACAATGATTAATCAGCAGGTGGTCTGATGTCATACCAAGATAATTTAGAAATACGGAAGGTTATACACTGACCAGTATACAACTAAAGGCAACACTGGGTCTTTAAAAATGCTCGAATGAAATGAAAAGAAACAACGAAACAGTTGCAGGGTAAAATAAAGCGACCATGTAGTGGGCATACTAATTAGCAACAGTAATCAATTCAATAGAGGGTCGCCATTACCAGCCTAAAAAGAACACAAACCAGGGGGCGTATAAATCTAGTTTTGTTTAGAAGATTTCAGGGACCGTTAACCACTGGTAGGGGAAATTCGAAACATTGACCTGGTAACAGAAAATAAAGAGGAGTCCCCACCATCTTCCAAGGCCGTGAATTTAAGATCGTGATACCTTTCCAATGCGAATTTGCCAGGGCGGTTTGTATCCCACGACGGTTTGTCTCCGTCCGTCCGCTTCCGTCCGTTTGTCTCCATGCGAATACTGTGCGTCCGTCTGCTTCCTCATTCAGTTCTGGATTAGTGGGATCAACGACCACGATTCATTCAATCGTCTAACACCACAAATCTATGGTCAACAATAAGACACGGAAGCGGCTAGGGTCATTCATTTCAAATGAAAACGCCTTACGGCGTAATTAACATATTTATGCATCTGTTGTTAAATATACAAACATAATGAAATGAAGCCAACTCTGAAAATAGAACCAAGAATAGCCAAGCCAATTTTAATCCAAGCTTTTAGAAAGAACTTCAGACAAAAGTCGTAAGGCGTAATGATGCCAATTGATAATTAAAAAAAGAAGAGTGCCATAATGCCATGTTAACAACTTGTGATATAAATTTCCATGTAGGGAAGACTTGATGTTTCGGGTTTATAGTGAGAGAATCCAAAACCCATATTTAATTACATCCCAAATTGAACAAAAATATGAGTGATGTGAGTAAAACCAACCTAGGGAATAGGAATTGTAAATTCGAAGTGGAGAAAAATCCTCTGTCAAGTGTAGCTGAAATGAGCGAAATTGCACAAGTACCTGCAATAGTTTGTTCAGAGAGGAGGTCAACAACCCATTCTAAGCCAAAATTAGAAAAAACGTTAAGAGGGATTGATACCTATATTAAGGAGGGTTTACACATTTCTTATTTCACATCAAAATAGAATCCCATTGTTGGAAATAATGCTTAATTAGTTATGTAAATTGATAACAAATTAGTGAGGGGATTTTGTTTTAGGGCAGCAAATTGTTAGGGTGGGAAGTGCTGGAAATTAGTTGTAATGTAAGTAGAGTTGATTGATAATCATTTTGGTAATAATTTTACTATATAAGAATGTAGTTAATGGTTCAATTAAATATGAGATTTACAGCAGTTTTTAGCGTACACAGTAAGTGTGTTTTATTTGTTTGATTTTTTTTTATATGTATTTTTATTCATAGTTATGTTGGCTTATCACCTCGCTTAAAGAAGCATTTTCATATTCTACAAGTGGTATTGTTTTAGGTTAAAGTTGTATTGTTGGAATTTCGCCAAAGTTAATCATATTAAATTCTAACAAGATGCTAGTTCCAAAATTTGATGGGAATTATTATGATAATTGGTGCATTAAGATGCTAACCTTTTTTATTGGATAAGATTTGTGGGAGATTTTTGAATATGAGGAGCAAGCTGATTGGAATGCCCTTACAACCAATGAAAGAACAATAATAAAGTAAGAAGAATGCTCAAGCTTTGTTTCACATTCAAATAACTCTTGATAAGAGCTTATTTCCAATAATATCATGAGAAAAAAATGCCAAAGATGTGTGGGAGACTCTACAAGAAGCTTACCAAGGTAGTGATCAAGTTAAGGTGGTCAAGCTTGAGACATTGAAGCGAGAGTTCAAGAATTTGAAGATGCAAAAAGCTGAAAGTGTGAGTGACTATTGTGTGAGAGTCAAATATGTGGACAATAAAATGGATACACATGGAGAAACTGAAAGTAATAAAGTTTTAATTAAAAAAGTATTGAGATCTTTAACACATAGATGGAATCATGTTGCCATAATCGTGGAAGAAAGTAAGGATTTGATCAATTGGTTGGATCATTGATGTCTCATGAAGAAAGATTGAAGGACACTTTTGAAGGTGTAGAGAGAGATTTTTCCTCTAAATTACAAATTACAAAGAATGAAGATGCAAGTAGCAGTAATGCCAAAATCAATCAAGGTCAAGGTAAATGGCAAAGCCAAAATTCTTCAAGAGGTAGAGGAAGAGGTAGTTTCAGAGGAAGAGGCAGAGCTAGATTTGATAAGGGAAATGTTCAATGTTATTATTGTAACAGATATGGCCACTTGGAAAGAGAATGCAAATTGAAAGAAGGTAAAAATTCTAATTATGCTAAAAAAAGTGGTGAGTATCCTCGAGATCATTTATTTTTATCTTATGCCAAAGGTGAAAATACTAGTAAAGATGCTTGGTACCTATATTCTGATTGCCCTAACCATATGACATGGAATGAGAAGTTGCTTTCAGCAAAGAATGGAAGTTTCAAATACAAGATTGAGCTTGGTGATGATAAATCATTGGAGTTTGCTGCCAAAGGAGCTATGGAGGTCCAAAAAAAAGAAGGTATAAAGAGTATTCATGACATTTATTATACTACACAATTGAAGCATAATTTGTTGAGTGTTGGGTAGCTATGTGAGAAAAATCATAAAGTAGTCTTTGAAAATAAGACATGTACTATATATGATAAGAATAAGGGAAATAGGGTGATCACTGTTGTGCCTATGACAAGAAATATGATGTTTCCCTTGAGATTTCATGAACATAACAACAATCTTCCAATTATGGCTTATGAGGATTCAAGTTGGTTATGGCATCTCAGGTATGAGCATATAATTTTTCACAGTTTGAAGTTTCTAACCTCACATGCATTAGTTTCTGGTTTGCCCAAGGTAGAAGAGCATAAGGAGGTTTGTGAAGGATGTGCTAAAGGAAAGCATGCAAGGGAAATGTTTCCAAATGGAACTACATGGAGGGCTCATCACCCACTTCATCTTGTTCATTGAGACATATGTGGTCCTATGCAGACTAAGAGTTTGGTTAAGTCATCATATTTCATCAATTTTATTGATGATTATTCACGAAATTGTTGAGTATATTTTGTGGAGGCCAAAAGTGAAGCCCTCGATACATTCAAGAAGTTCAAAGCCCTTGTATAAAATGAGAAAGGGTGCAAGATCAAATGTTTGCGGACTCACCATGGAGGAGAAGTCTGCTCAAAATATTTCCAGAGTTATTATGATATGAATGGCATCAGGAGGCAACATACTACAAGATACACACCCCAACAGAATGACATAGCTGAAATAAAGAATCGTATTTTGGTTGAAATGGAAAGATTCATGTTACAAACTAAGGGGTTGAGCAATTCTTATTGGGGAGATGCAGTTGCTACAACAGTGTACATCCTCAACCGTAGCCCCACCAGTGCACTAGAAAAGATGATTCCTTATGAAGCATGGTATGGAAAAAGGCATAATGTTAATCATTTCAAAGTTTTTGGTTGTTTGGCTTATGTGCATGTACCTGATTAGAATGGAAAAAAGTTAGATGCAAAGAGTGAGTTATGTATTTTTATTGGGTATAGTGAGACAAGCAAGGCTTATAAATTGTATAATCCTCTAACTAATAAGCTTATTGTCTCAAGAGATGTAATTTTTTATGAAGGGGGAGTTTATGTTCATAAAAAAGGCCATGTTGAGAAGACAAAATCTGTTTTGAATGATGATATAATTGTTAATATTGATCATGAGCAGCCAACTAATATTTCTGTAACTAGTGGGTTGACTCCACCAAGCAGCCCTTCATCAATTTCTTCAACATGAATTTCAAGTCAAACTTCTTCTCCAAGTTCTTCAAGGAAGGTAAGAATATTAAGTGATATTTATGAGAGGAGTGCAAATAAAGCACATGAAGAAAGCCCAATAGGTGAGATAGTCAATTTTTCTTTATTAGCCAAGGCTGATTTTGAACCATCATGTTTTGAAGATGCATGTACTATTGAGTTTTGGATGCAACCCATGCAAGAAGATATGGATTCCATTCAAAGGAATGACACTTGGAAGTTGACAGAGCTTCCGCATGACAAGAAAAATATTGGAACCAAATGGCTGTATAAGACTAAATTTAACAGTGATGGGAGTGTTGAAAGACACAAAGCAATATTAGTTGCTAAAGGATTCACACAAAAGTATGGAATTGATTATGAAGAGACATTTGCACCAGTAGAAAGACAAGAGACCATTAGAATGTTGATTTCATTAGCAGCTCAGAAAAAGTGGAGCATACATCATATGGACGTGAAGAGTGCCTTTTTGAATGGGTACTTAGAAGGGGAAGTATATGTGGAGCAGCCACAAGGTTTTGAAGTGGAAGGAAAGGAGAATAATATCTACAAGTTGAAGAAGGCTTTGTATGGCCTCAAGTAAGTGCCAAGAGCATGGTATGCTAGGATTGATGGATACTTTAACGAAAAATGGCTTCCAGAGAAGTAAGAGTGATCCTACCCTTTACTAAAAACAAGAAGGTAATGATATTCTAATCATAAGTTTGTATGTTGATGATCTATTGTATATGGGTAGTATTTTTAAGATGAATGATAAATTCAAAGTTGCTATGATGAATGAATTTGAGATGAAAGATCTAGGCATAATGAAATATTTTCTAGGAATGGAGGTTTATCAAAGTAAGGATGAGATTTTCATTTGTGAGACAAAGTATGCACAAGATATGCTAAATAAATTTGATAAGCTTGATTGTAATCCATCCCTACTGCAAGTGCTCATGGAGAGGTGTTCTGTAGAGATGATGGTGCTCATTAGTTGATGAGAAAACTTACAAAAGTATTATGGCGAGCTTGATATTTCTAACCCACAAAAGGCCTTATATTACATATTCAGTTTCACTTATTTAAGGTATATGACAAATCCATATGAAATACATATGAAGGTAGCCAAGAGGATTTTAAGGTATGTGAAAGGCACTCTAAATTTTGGTATTCATTACTACTCTTCTGAAAAGGTCAATCTTGTTGGATTTAGTGATTTAGATTGGGGAGGTAGTATTGATGACCGTAAGTCCACATCAGGAAATTATTTTTCTTTTGGTTCTGGTTTGATTACATGGAGCTCAAAAAAATAAAGAATTGTTGCCCCCTCATACACAGAAGTGTAGTATGTTGCAGTTACCTCAACAGGTATACAAGCTCTTTGTCTCAGAAAATCCTTGGAAGAAATTGGAGAAAAACAAATTCAACCTACATTGATTTATTGTGAAAATGTAAGTGCCATCAAGTTAGCAAAAAATTGAGTTCATCATAGCAAGAAAAAGCATTTTGACATGAAATATCACTTCATTCGAGATTTGGTGCAGAAGAAGGATATTGAATTGAAGCATATAAATACTCAACATCAACTAATAGATATATTCACCAAAGCAGTTGTAAAAGATCAGTTTTTGGCACTACAAGATAAGATAGTAAATCCTCATTAATAATTAAGGGGGAGTGTTGGGAATAATGCTTAATTAGTTATGTAAATTGTTAACAAATTAGTGAGTGGATTTTGTGTTCTGTGCAAAATTAGGGGAGCAAATTGTTAGGGTGGTGTTGTGCTGTACAACAACCCCCCACTTCTATAAAACGTTTACACAAATTTTTTAATAAGAAATGGGTCCCTTTTTAAATAAACTTAGTTAGATTTGTGAGTTGATAAATAAAACTGGTATTGACCTCATTACAAGGAAAATATTTATCAAAAGGCCTGATGTAAATAATTCATTTTATAAAGCCTTTTGAAAAGAACAATGTTCCTTTAAAATATTATAAATAATTCTACATTGCGATAAAGCGATCGGAGATTGCATATCGCAATGACAAAGGGACACACACAAACAAGGCCTCATCAAATCCTCTGATCCGATGAAGGAAATTGCAATCGGTAATCAAAAATATCATATGAAAAAGGGATAAAAGCGCAAGCCAAACCCCGATTGCGATCAATCAATTGGGCATGCATCTCAAGAGGAAAACATATGCTAAAACGTTTGCATGCATAATACTCTGCTTTGTTATAATATCACTTTTCGGCAATCAGAGATATTTGTTGAAAGTGATAAAGCCTCTCCCTTTGAAACTCCCGATTGCGATTTGCGATTTGTCGCCGATTGAGGAAATCCAAAGACATGCTTGAGATAATCATCGTCGAGACAGGTATTTATGGTATTTATTCAACACGATTGGCGGTTTGAATGGCTATCAAATTTTACAGTTAAGAGTAAATCCTTCAAAAGATTTCATTCGTGGTAATTTTTAACTACATCCGATTTATCATATATCAATCACTTTAATGTTGTTCATTTTCATATTGGCTTTCAATGGCGATATCTATGTGTTACGGTTTGCAATTGTCTATGCAAAGTTTCTTCGAACCCATGAATCTAGAGAAGATGTGGAAGAAATCTAAGAAGGCCAAAGAAACTCTTGCGGCCAAAGACCCAGGACCGAGCAAGTAGGGATTAATATCATATACAACATGTCTCGGTCTGGGAAATCCTAGCTGGGAAAGCATATATAATTTGATAGAAGCAGAGGAGCCTGCGGAATTGGAAGAGGAAGCCACTACTGATTCAACCAACAAGTCAGAGGGAACTCTCAAAGAATTGGCATGTTCATACCTTCATAGGATAGCAGCGTGGGCCAAAATTTTGCCATACACTGATGTGGTTAGATGGGCTATCGATAAAATCCCAACTTCAGATAGAACATTTTCCATGATTGATGGAAGGGTATTCAGGTCATTCACACCTGAAGATCTCAGGAAAATGTACCATCTACCTACGCCCGAGAAGCGCTATAACAAGGCATTCCTGGAATCATTTGCAAAGCAAAATGACTTGGAGTCAGACCCAATCAAGTACCGGAGGCATTTCCCAGAGAAACATAAGCATGAGTCATCGGGTAAGTATTTTGTCGACTCATTAGCTTCTCCTTATTGTTGTGCTAGAGCTATGATGTGTAGACTGTGGGGACAACATGATTCTGCAAAATTTACTATAGATATGGTCCTATTAATGGAAGTTTCGATTAATGGTTATGTTATGGATTGGGCAAATATTTTTTCTGATAGACTAGCCACTGAGATATTAGAATACAAAAGGAAAGCATATACAACTTCCTAGTCAATTCCTCCTTTCTACTACAGTGCATATATTCTGGATATTATTTGTTTTAATTCTGAATACTCGGTACTCAAATGGAATTGGGCTCCCCAAGATCCTAACTCTATTCATATCTATCACAAGCAGTTGTGGAAGGCACACTATAAAAATGAACTGTACAGAATTTGCAATGGTTTTGTTTTATCTGTATATTATTCTATTTTCAATAAGCTTGCCCCTAGGATATCTCAAGAAGTAGCAGTTGACCTAAGAGCAGTAAGTAGCTGGTTCGAAGAGGAGAAATTTACTTATGTGAGGCTTTTTTCCAGTCTCACTAAACCCCATGTTCTTCCTCTATATGTTCCTGATAAATTGTTAGCCCGAGAATTGACATATCAGATAACAGTTGAAGGAACATCAAGAACCCTGAAGGATTCCAAGAAACATATGTGGCCTATATTCCCCCTATGATGTGGCATTTTTATTTTAAAAGATTACAAGCATGCAGAGAAAGAGGCAAAGAAGATTCAGATGCTGAATCTTGCCACCATTCTGAATAGGCAATATGACCCAAGGAAGGTTGCCCATAACGTTACTGCTCAAGCTAAACTTGCCAAATTCGATCATGAAGCAGATGACTTTGATGATTTATTGCTTCAATCGAAATATTTTTTCAAGTTTAAGGATTTGCTACGATCAGGTATGGAGAAGAGGGGTTAGAAACATTCAATAGGCTTAGAGCCCAGAGGTTGCAAACTCTGCCTTTGGACCTATTAGCTACAGCCTCGACAGTTCAGCCACAGAGTCAAAATGAACAGAAAGTTGTCGACAAGACTCCTGTAGTGGAGAAGATTCCCGAAAAAGAAAATTGTCAATATAGGAGCAAGGACAAGGAAAAAGTAGTGAATTCATTGATTCAAGCATTTATGTTGATCCTAAATTGATCAAGGAATGACAGCAATTTGATTCCATCATTAGTAATACTAAGAGCCTTCAAGGATTTAGCACACTTGAGGTGACCACTGGTCAAAAATCAGTAATGAATACAGTTTCGACTAAAGGAACTAGCGGCCCACCCATAACTCACAAGGATGTAGAAATAATCCCTGAAAATCCCTCCGATGAAATTGTTTCGCATGTAGAAGAAACACCACCATTGGATGTCTTCTACAACCCTAAGCATAGGGCTGTAATCAGAAGACAGGAAAAATAGGAAAGTTGATCAATCTCCCCTTTTGACTTCACAAATCGAGATAACAAATGTGGTATGGAGAGAAGAAGTTAATCCTTCTGAAGGTCTCACTAAACTTTCTTAGCATGCTGGAGCATACACAACATCCATAATGGACAAAGCTTCGGAGGTCAATAACTTGCTCAAAGAAAAAGACTAAGCAATCATTTTGCTGGAAACACAGGCACAACATAAACAACAAAATATAGAGCAGTTGGAACAATAGTTAGCAGTCGAGAGGTAGTCAAATGACCAATTGAATGAGGAATTGCTCAAAGAAAAACAAAGGATTGATCAATATGCAATTCATAAGCAATAGGAATTATCCCAAGCATTGAGCAAATTGCAATCATTAAATAAACAGTTGAGTAAATCAAAGGAAAAATAGATCGCTCAACTATCACTCCAGATAGAAAGATTTAAAGAATATTCCCCAGTGGGAGAATTCAGATCAGAGGCTCTACAAATTACCAAGGCATTATCTAATCATTGGAGTCTATTGTGTCATAATATCTCACTCATTCTTCCTCTGTGAAATTTCATCATCCATGGTAGATAAATCAGTTGATGCGAGACTAAAATTGGAGCAAGCAGATGAAAGATTAACAAATTTTCTCTCTTGGCAAGAAACAAAAAAAAGAAAAGTTGTTAATCTACCACAAATTCTGGAATCACATAAAGAAATCATATTCAATGAATGGCAATCTCAACTAATGAAGATAGAAAGAGCGATATCAAGATGCAGATCGGCAACAAACAATCTAGTTGAATTGATTAATGATACTCTTTATTTATCAAATTTAATTACAGAATGTTTTCCATGGAAACTTCCATCAGTAAAAGCATTAGGATAGACATGGAAACAAGAGTTGGAGCAGAGGGAATGATTGATCGCAAATATTCAAACTTTAACATGGGAAGCCTTTTGGGTTTTCCTTGTTAAACCACATTGTCAGTGGACAACCATGAAATGCCTCACCAATGCAATCGGCCATATGATTCCCGAAATTACTGATGCCACATACACCGCTCAGTTACACTCACGCATGAATCATCCACGAGAACTTCAACCGATGTTTGCCATTTGTTAGCTCAAGTCACAAGATAATCAGCCAACACAGTGAACCATTCTAACTGGCTGCAGCATGCCTGTTTCAAGAAGATTTTCACATATTTGTGATTTGGTTATACCAACGCATAGCATATTTATTTCATAGTTTTTTAGTTTAAATAGTATCTCTATACCCTTTCATGTTTTTAGAAAGAGTCCTCAAATTTTTGTATTAAGACTTGAATCGGAAGTTGCACTACTGTGCTTCCGATATATTTATTTTTATAAAAACTCGACCTGAATTCTTATTTTTTATGAAGAATACTTTTATGTGATATGCATTATTGCTTCCTGTAAATAATTTCCAAGTTGAAAGGCGGGATCTGAATGCAATTCATATTAGAGGAGACTCAAATACATCTGGTACTACTATCTATGTTTTTGCTTCATACTTTTATGTGAACTAACATTTATTTATTTTGCTATTATTGATATATGTATATGTTTTCACAGCAATTCTTTGACTTATCACTATTGAATGTTTAAGACTTGTTATTTTTCATACATATGTATGTCAATGATATATATAGATTAGTGTGATAACGTTTTAATTATTACTTTTTTCAACTACTTGAACAAAGTAATTATCATATGAGCGAATATTTTTGTTTATAAGTAGAGTCATCTATATGCCTACTTGTCAATAAGAATCATAAAAAATTTCACTAAGAGAAAGACTTCTCGGGATAGATTAGTTACTTATATTGTTGAATTTTAGAATAAATCATCCATCATTCCCATTAGATATTAGAAAATCAATCACTTATCCATCCCATTTATAAATTATTGGGAAACTAGTCCCATTATATCCAATCGGAGCCACCACACCAAACGGAAAAGGAGCTGCTTTTAAGTTCCGAACCGAGTGGTTTCCCCCGATGTTGATGCAGCAATTTTTAAGGCATCAACATTTTTGGCGCTAAAAGGAGGGCATAAACTGTGAATGGCGAGCAAACCCAAATATATAATCCATTATGAGAGTAAATCTCACTCCACCTCACTTCCAACTTCTCCCTCGCTTGTTGAAACTCCAAATTTCAAGCGAAAAGTTGAGGAAACAACAACCACTGCTCAACCCCAAAACATCTCAGATAAATCAACTTTAGAATCTCCTGAAGTATAGTCTCTAATTCACAAACTTCAAGGATTCTCAATATCACCACAAAAATCTAAGTTACCTCAAGGCAGTGTGACTTCGCAATTCGTTCCTTCTCACCCCCTCACTAGACTTCAGAGTGAAAAGCTTGAAATCGAACCTACTGAGTTACCTTTGCCTAAAAGGAAACGAGGAAGGAAGACAACTAAAAGGTCTGATAGTGAAACTTTCTCATCATCATCATCCATTTCATCTTCTCCATTGGGAAGTCAACCATCCACTCCTCCACTCCATATTGTCGTTCAACAGGGTACTGGAACTTCAACATTTGTTTCCCAACCATCTAGAACTTCAATATCTGCTCCTTCCCAACCATCTGGAACTTCATCTACCCTATCATCCACTAATAGCTCGACAATGGCACAGAACCCATGGAACAATCCTAGTCTAGTCACAATGCCTGCACCTTTGAACCCATTGCCAACTCATCCTGAAAAATGGTTGCCAAAATTCAATCCAGATGCAGGCATACAGGCCGACAAACACATAAACAATTTTATGTTGTCAGCCAACTTAAAAGGAGTTACTGAGGAATATGTGGTTGTCATACTTTTTCCTTATACCCTACAAGGACCAGCCGGGTCTTGGTACTTTTCCTTACCATCAGGATCCATTACTAGTTGGAATATTTTCCAAGAATAGTTCTTAACTAAATACAGTGATGACAGATCTGTAGCAACGTTAATTAATAATCTTTCAAATCTTAAAATAGAATCTAGAGAGCCTATAAAAGAGTTCAATTCACGATATAATAAACTCTTAAATAAGATGCCTACTGCCTCTAAACCTAGTGAACAAGTTAGAAGTGAATCATATATATCAACTTTACCTTCAAACATAGTTATCTTTGTAGATAGAGTTGCAAAACCTACTCTGGTAGAAAATATGAAACAGGCAATTGCTGTGGAAAAACGTATCATCACCTTAGAAAAGAAAACTGCTCTTGAAGATAGAAATTTTTAAAAAGTCACCTTCAAAGATGAGTCAAAGAAGAAAATGGCTAAAGACCCATACGATATGGAAGGTATCCAAAAAGTTCTAAAGAGTATGTCAAATGAAATGATAGAAATCAAAAAACAAATAGCTGAGACTTCAACTAAAAAGCCATTTAGAAACTTTAAGAAACCATAATCAAAACCTCCTAATGCTATATCCAACGCAGAGTCAGACTCTGAAAATGATGAAGAAGAAGATATAGTCTTATCGTCTGAAGAAACTGAAGAAGAGGTAGCTGTAGAATGTCATGGGATGTGGGACTTCATTTTACCGAATTTTGATACTGAAAATGAATAGGAAGCTTTCCTCGTAAGTACCAGGAGTAAAGGCACTCCAAAACCTGTTCAAGTAACTCAAAAGAAAAGGAACATGGGTACTACTACTAAAGAAAAGGCTCCCACAAAGAAGTCTACAGCGACACCCACTCAAAATTAGACATCAGCTTCCAATCCACCTTCACCATCTAAAACATTAGTAGTTGCAGACTCTATGGATTACAACATCATTGAAGACATGAAGAAAATGAAAGCAAATATCACTATGTTTGAGCTTAGTAAACTCAAACATCAACAAAAATTGTTGCTCAAGGAATTAGATGCAATACCTTCTTCTCCGCTTCCAAATGTTGTATTGTCCAACGCTGCTAATGAGACAGGTAAACCACCACCTAGTAGAGTAGAAGCTATTGATGTTGTTCTAATAAGAGATATATCAAATTCCCATGCTCCTTCTTTTCTCTTGACCTACGAGATTTATAATAGAAATCTGCACAATTGCTTGATAGACTTAGGGGCTTCATCGAATATAATGCCAGCCTCAGTTTGTTCTAAACTGAATATTGAACTCCAAAAATTTGCAGTCCATATTGTCCAGTTGCATAAAACTAAGGTCCAAGTATTAGGAGAAAACAACTCAGTTACCATTAGGTTATCATCTGATCCAAGAGTGGTTCAGAGAATTGACATATTAATTGCTGATATTCCTGAGTTCTATGGTTTGATTTTAAGTAGATTCTGGTCTAAGAAACTTCATGGTTACATTTCTACCAATTGGTCTCACATGTGGCTTCCCTATAAAGGAAAGCCAAATCAGATTAAGATTGATCGGGAGAAGCATATGACTCATACTGTAACAGAGTTTGAATAAGAAAACCAGCCTATAGCATTCAACAATAACATTCTTGGTAACTACTCATCTAAATCATTCTTTGGTAATTTTACTGCTCAATCATCACCTTTCTCAGTTAATAATTTCACATCTCAAATTGAAAATTTTTCCCAAACAGATACATCAAAGTGTGTTAAAATTGCTAAGGAAATTGTAAATAAAACTATAGATAAACCTTTATTTTGGTCATTATATTTTGATGGGTCTAAATCTAATGAAGGTGTAGGAGCAGGATGCATTTTAGTTAGTCCTGAGAGAGAAAAGACCATGTTGTCATGTAGATTAGAATTTGAGTGCACAAATAATACTGTTGAATACGAAGCCTTTATCCAAGGACTTTATAAAGCAATTGGTCTTAAGGTACAATATTTGAAAGTGTTCGATAACTCTGAAATTGTTATAAAACAAGTCAGAAATACTATACATTGTCTTTCAAGTCACCTTAAACATTATTAATCCTTGGTACAAGACCTTGTATCTCATTTTCTAGCATTTAATATTTCTCCCATTCCTAGGTCTCAGAATGCAACTGCAGATTTACTAGCCAATGTTGCTTCTAAGCTCCTTCCATCTGAAGATTACAGTCCAGATAGATTTTCAGTAGAGTTAATTTTTAGACCATCGATTCCCGATAATGTCACTAACTAGCGAGTATTCAATCATGATAATGACATTTTAAGTTTCTTAGATTCTGATAAGTCCTATGATGATCAAATTATTGATGAAAGTGAGCATGATCTTCAAATGAAGGAAAACCTTGAAGAAAATTCAATACTTAAACCAATGGTCAAACTTGAAGACCTTTATGACATCAAAGATAGGTTTAAACATGTTACTAATTCAAAGCTTCAAAGTTATACTTTGATAGTTGAATTAATAAACCTTGGTACAAGGGACAAGCCACAAAACATCAATCTGGGATTAGGACTTACTTCAAAAGAAAGAATTGCATTTATCATATTATTGTGTAGATATAAAAATGTCTTCGCTTGGAATTATGATGATTTGAAAACATATTATACTTCTATCATACAACATACAATTCCAATGATATCTGAAGAAAAACCAGTACAACGGAAAGTAAGAAAAATTCATCCCAACCTCGAGAGTCAAATAAAAGCCAAGTTAAACAAACTCTTGAAAGCTAAGATCATTTTTCCTGTTATACATTCAAATTGAGTGTCCAACATGGTGCCAGTAAGAAAGAAAAATGGTGACATTAGAATTTGTACTGATTTCAGGAATCTTAATAAAACGAGTCAAAAGGATAACTTCCCTCTACCAACAATGGAGAAAACTCTCCATTTAGTAGCTGGTTCTGAATTAATGTCCTTCTTAGATGGCTTTTCAGGGTATAACCAAATTTTGGTGCAACCCGATGACAGACTTAAGACTACTTTCAGAACTAAGTGGGGAACTTATGCCTATCAAAAAATCTCTTTCGCATTAATTAATGTTGGAGTTACATTCCAAAGAGCGATGGACATAGCATTCAAAGGTCTAATCAATAAATCAGTAGTTGTCTATTTGGATGACATAATTGTCTTCTCTAAGAAAAGATCAAATCATTTACATTATTTGAAACAAATCTTTGAACGCTGCAAAAGGTATGACATTTCACTTAATCCTAAGAAGTCCTTTTTTGCTCTTGACCAAGGTAAACTCCTGGGGTTCATTGTTTCAAAATATGGTATTTATATTGATCCAGATAGAATCAAAGAGATTTCTGATATCCCATTTCCACATAATAAAAAAAAATGCAATTATTTTTAGGTCAAATTAATTTTGTAAAAAGATTTGTTCCAGATTTTTCACAGATTGTTTTACCATTACAAACCATGATCAAGAAAAGCTTAGTGTTTAAATGGGGGCATATAGAAAGGGAGGCTTTTTATTCAATCAAGCAAGCAATCATAAATTCTCCGGCATTAAACACTCCTAATTTTTCAAATCATTTCATTTTATATACTCTTTCACTTGATTCATCTTACGTAGCAGTGCCGACACAAATCAATGATCAAAACTTGGAAGCACCAATTTCATTTTATAGTTCAAATCTTCAGGGTGTTGAACTTAATTACTCTGATGTTGAAAACTAAGTCTTTGCTGTATACAAAGCCATTAAACAGTTTAGGCCCTTTCTCTTAAAGGATCACACAAAAGTTATAGTCCATTTTTCAGCAGTAAGACAGTTACTAGTTCAAAAGGAATTGGGAGAAAAAAGGGCACACTGGGTTACGACATTACAAGAATATGATTTGGACATTAGACCAGCAAAGATTGTCAAAGGCCAAGGTTTTTGCAGGTTGTTAGCAGGAGCTTCTAATATTCAAGAACATGAAGGTACAAACAATATTGAAGAAATCAATGAGGTAAGTACCATTAATCCTGAATCCCAATATGCAGATTTGATATTCTATTTAAAAAATTGATATGCTCCTTCTAATCTTTCCTATAAAAATAAACGTTCCATAAGACTGAGAGCGAAAAACTTCATGATTGTTGATGATGTGTTGTTTAAATGGAATTATGATTCAATTTTGTTAAGATGCTTAGAAAAACCTGAAGCACAAAAGGTCTTGCAGGAATTACATGATGGTCCAGCAGGAGGACATTTCAGAGCTGATACAACATCTCATAAAATTATTATTGGCCCACCTTATTTAAAGACACTCATGAATATGTAAGGAAATGCAGAACATGTCAAACTACCAGTAGAAGACAAAGGAAGACAGCTTTTCCTTTGCATCCAGTCAACATTGAACAGCCCTTTGAACAATGGGGATTGGATATCATTGGAGAAACTATTCTACATTCATCCAAACAGCATAGGTATATCCTTACAGCTACAGATTACTTTATTAAGTGGGTAGAAGCAATTACTTTGAAGACAACAAACTCTGAGGTGATCATTGAATTCATAGATCAGTTCATCATTATCAGATTTGGTGTACCAAACGCTCTTATTTTTGATAATGCATCTTATTTTTCCAGTAGTTCCATACTTGAATTTGCTATCAAAATAGGATTTAAATTGAAATATTCTGCAAACTACTACCCTCAGGGTAATGGTTTAGCAGAATCCACCAATAAAAATCTTATCAAAGTCATTAAGAGAACTATTGATCAGAATAATAAGAATTGGCATAAGTCTTTGATATTTGCATTATGGGCAGACCGTATAATACAAAAGGCCTAAATAGGCACTTCTCCATTTAATCTAGTATATGGAAAGGAGGCTGTCATACCAATAAGCTTAGTACTTCCATCACTAGCCTTAGTGCAGTTTATTGAAGAAAATCCCTCATCTTCTATTCAATTGAGACATAATCAGATCCTCAAACTAGAGGAAGAAAGGGAGAAAGTCTTAATTACACATGCGAAGCATCAAAAAATTATTAAGTCTTCTTTTGATACAACTTCAATAGGCTCAAAACATTTACAAGTTGGTGATCTTGTTTTGAAATGGGACAAAGTCCACGAGGATAAAGAAAAACACACTAAATTTCAGAAAATGTGACTCGGACCATTTCAAATCAGCGAGAAGATAGGCCCATCAACATTTATATTGCAAGATATATGAGGAAAGAGAGACTCTCTTCCTGTCAATGGGCTTATTTTGAAAAAATTCTTCAATTAAGGAGGTAACCCCTTCTCACTTTGTAAATATTCAATTTCTAGCTATATTTGTGTGAATAATTAGTTTATTTTCTTTATTAGAAAATAAAGTTGTAAATAGCCTTATATTGGTCTTTACTATTTTGAAAAGGTTACTTAAAAGAAAATAGTCTTAATATTTACTTTTGATAGATGAAAGTCTTGAAGGAAAAGGAAAAAGTTCTAGGAAATTAGGTATAATTAAATTTTGAAAACCCTTTTTATTTTTGTGAAATCTTCTCAAAACTTGAAAATATTGTAAATCCTTCTAAGTTTTAGAAGCCTAAAAAAGGTTATCAATAGAAAGCAAAGACTGGTCCAATCTTAGCATATTTAACTCTCAAAAATGTCATCCATATTCTTTTAAGGAGAAAATTATTCATCCCATCCATCAAAGATTATGATTTTTCAGAGTGTAATTCTAAAATATATTTGATATAAAAGATAAGAGGTCTCATCACAAGTCTGCTTACCATAATCATAGGGGACTAGTTCAACTGACATTACCAACATTGCATACCAAAATAGGGTAATGACTTATTATTATAAGAAAAGGGGTCTCATCACGAGTCAACTTGTTTAGCTAAATTACAACCAATGAATGGCATTGTCAACAACTGGCCACCAAACCAGGACAATGGCTTTTTATCTTACAAAATAAAGAAATAAGGAAAAAAAAGCAATATAAAAAGTGTGGAAACATATCTTTTGGATTCATTCTTTTAAATTATACTTTGATATCGATGGGACAATGAATGATCAAATGGTTAAAAGGTAACCCTGTCGACATTATAAATGTTTGCTGGCAGTAGTGGCTCTACTTGTGATAAAGGAGTCATTATACAAGCTAAGTTGGAGAATATTAAAAATATTATATTACTTTCTCAGAGATAATTGTTTCTTCTAGTGAATCGCCAATTTTTGTATTGTACAACAACCCCCCATTTCTATAAAACTTTTACACAAATTTTTTAATAAGAAATGGGTTCCTTTTTAAATAAACTTAGTTAGATTTGCGAGTTGATAAATAAAACTGGTATTGACCTCATTACAAAGAAAATCTTTATCAAAAGGCCTGATGTAAATAATTCATTTTATAAAGCTTTTTGAAAATAACAAAGTGCTCCTTTAAAATATTATAAATAATTCTACATTGTGATAAAGCGATCGTAGATCGCATATTGCAATGACAAAGGGACACACACAAACAAGGCTTCATCAAATCCTCCGATCCAATGAAGGAAATCACAATCGGCAATCGGAGATATCATATGACAAAGGGATAAAAGCGCAAGCGAAACCCCGATTGTGATCAATCAATTGGGCGCGCATATCAAGAGGAAAACATACGCTAAAACGGTTTGCATGCATAATACTCTGCTTTATTATAATATCACTTTTCAGCAATCGGAGATATTCGTTGCAAGTGATAAAGCCTTTCCCTTTGAAACTCCTGATTGCGATTTGCGATTTATTGTTGATCGCAGATCGAGGAAATCCGAAGACACGCTTGAAATAATCATCGACGAGAAGGGTATTTATGGTATTTATTGATCATGATTGGCGGTTCGAATGGCTATTTTTACAGTTAAGAGTAAATCCTTCAAAATATTTCATTAGTGGTAATTCTTAACTACATCTGATTTATCATATGTCAATCACCTTAATGTTGTTCATTTTCATATTGGTTTTCAGAAGCGATATCTCTATGTTACGATTTGCAATTGTCTGTGCAGAGTTTCTTCGAACCCATGAATCCAGAGAAGATGGGGAAGAAATCTAAGAAGGCCAAAGAAACTCTTATGGCCAAAGAACGAGGACCGAGAAAAAAGGGATTAATATCAGATACAACATGTCTCAGTCTAGGAAATGCTAGCTGGGAAAGCATTTATAATTTGATAGAAGAAAAGGAGCCCGAAGAATTGGAAGAGGAAACCAATGCTGATTCAACCAAGAATTCAAAGGAAACTTTCAAAGAATTGGCTTGTTCATACCTTCACAGGATAGCAGCGCGGGCCAAAATTTTGCCATATACTGATGTGGTTAGATGGGTTGTTGAAAAAATCCCAACTTCAGATAAAATATTTTCCACAACTAATGAAAGGATATTCGGGTCAGGCAAACCTGAAGATCTCAAGCAAATGTACCATCTACCTCCACCCGAGAAATGCTATAACAAGGCATTCCTAGAAACATTTGCAAAGGAAAAAGACTTGGAGTCGGACTCGATCAAGCACTGGAGGCATTTCCCAGAGAAACATAAGTACGAGTTATCGGGTAAGTATTTTGTCGACTCATTAGCTTCTCCTTATTGTTGTGTTGGAACTATGATGTGTAGACTCTTGAGACAACATAATTCTGCAAAATTTACTATAGATATGGTCCTGTTAATGGAAGCTGCGATTAATGGTTATGTTTTGGATTGGGAAAATATTTTTTCTGATAGACTAGCCACTGAGATATTAGAATACAAAAGGAAAGCATATACAACTTCCCGGATCATTCCTCCTTTCTACTACAATGCATATCTTCTAGATATTATTTTTTTTAATTCTGAATACCCGGTACTCAGATGGGAGTGGACTCCCTAAGATCCTAACCCTATTCATATCTATCACAAGTAGTTGTGGAAGGCACACTATAAAAATCACCTGTACAGAATTTGCAATGGTTTTTTTTTACTTGTATATTATTCTATTTTCAATAATCCTCCCCCCAAGATATCTCAGGAAGCAGCAGTTGACCTGACAGCAGTAGGTAGCTGGTTTAGAGAGGATAAATTTACCTATGTGAGGCTTTTTTCCAATCTCACTAAATCCCATGTTCTTCCTCTATATGTTCCTGATGAATTGTTAGCCCGAGAATTGGTATATCAGATAACAGTTGAAGGAACATCAAGAACCTTGAAGGATTTCAAGAAACATATGTGGCCTATATCCCCCCTACAATGTGGCATATTTACTTTACATGATTACAAGTATGCAAAGAAAGAGGCAGAGAAGATTCAGATGCTGAATCTTGCCACCATTCTAAATAGGCAATATGACCCAAGGAAATTTGCCCATAAGGTTACTGCTCAAGCTAAATGTGCCAAATTCAATCATGAAGCAGATAACTTTGATGATTTATTTGCTTCAGCCAAAATATATTTTCAGGTTAAATGATTGGGTACAATCAGGTATGAAGAAGAGGGGTTAGAAACATTCAATAGTCTCATTGCCCAGAGGTTGCAAACTCTGACTTTGGACCTATTAGCTATAGCCCCGAAAGTTCAGCCATAGAGTCAAAGTGAACAGAAAGCTGCCGACAAGACTCCTGTAGTGGAGAAGATTCCCGAAAAGGAAAAATTGCCAAAGCAAGAGCAGGGACAAGGAAAAAATAGTGAATTTATTGACTCAAGCATTTATGTTGATCCTAAACTGATCAAGGAATGGAAAAAATTTGATTCCATCATTAGTAATGCTGAGAGTCTTCAAGGATTCAGCACAACTAAGGTGACAACTGGTTAGAAATCAATCATCAATACATTTCCGACTGAAGGAACTAGCAGCCCACCCATAACTCACAAAGATGTAGAAAGAATTCCTGAAAATCCCTCCGATGAAATTGTTTTGCATGTAGAAGAAATACCACCATTGGATGTCTTCTATAGCCCTAAGCATAGGGTTGTAATCAAAATACAAAGGAAAAATAGGAAATTTGATCAATCTCCTCTTTTGACTTCACAAATGGAGATAACGAATGTGGTATGAAGAGAAGAAGTTAATCCTTCTGAAGATCTCACTAAACTTTCTCAGTAAGTTGGAGCATACACAGTGGCCACAATGGACAAAGCATCGGAGGTCAGTAACTTGCTCAAATAAAAATACCAAGCAATCATTGGAAACACATTCACAAGAGAAACAACAAAGTATAGAGCAGTTGGAACAACAGTTAGTAGTCCAAAGGTAGTCAAATGACCAATTGAACGTGCAATTGCTCAAAGAAAAACAAAAGATTGATCAATATGCAATTCATAAGCAATAGGAATTATTCCAAGCATTGATCAAATTGCAATCATTAAATGAACAGTTGAGTAAATCAAAGGAAGAAAAGATCGCTCAACTATCACCCCAGATAGAAAGACTTAAAGAATATCCCCAAGTGGGAGAATTCAGATTGGAGGCTCTACAAATTACCAAGGCATTATCTAATCAGTTGACCCTACTGTGTCATAATATCTCACTCGTTCTTCCTCTGTGTGAAATTTCATCATCCATGGTTGATAAATTAGTTGATACGAGACTAAAATTGGGGTAAGCAGATGAAAGATTAACAAATTTTCTCTTTTGGCAAGAAACCAAAGAAAGAAAAGTTGCTAATCTACCACAAATTCTAGAATCGCATAGAGAAATCCTATTCACTGAATGGCAATATCAACTAATGAAGGAAGAAAGAGCGACATCAAGATGCAAATCGAAAATAAACAAACTGGTTGAATTGATTAATGATACTCTTTATTTATCAAATTTAATTACATAGTGTTCTCTAGGGAAACTTCCATCAATAAAAGCATTAGAACAGACATGGAAACATGAGTTGAAGTAGAGGGAAAGATTGGTCGCAGATTCAAACTTTAACATGGGAAGCTTTTTGGTTTTTCCTTGTTAAACCACATAGTCAGTGGATAGTGATGAAATGTCTCACCGATGCCATTGACCATATGATTCCCGAAATTACTGATGCCACATAAATAGTGCAGTTACACTCACGTATGAGTCATCCACCAGAACTTCAACCGATGCTCGCCATTTTTCAGCTCATGTCACAAGATAATCAACCAATATAATGAACCATTTTGACCGACTGCAGCATGCTTATTTCGAGAAGATTTTCACATATTTGTGATTTGGTTATACCAGCGCATAGCATATTTATTTCATAGTTTGTTAGTTTAAATAGTATTTATAGACCCTTTCATATTTTCAGAAAGGGTCCTCAAATTTTTTTATTAAGACTTGGATCGGAAGTTGCACTACTATGCTTCCAATATATTTTTTTTTATAAAAAGTAGACCTGAATTCTAAGTTTTGATGAAGAATATTTTTTTGTGATATGCACTATTGCTTCCTGTAAAAGAATTTCCAAATTGAAAGGTGGGATCTAAATGCAATTCATATTGGAGGAGACTCAAATACATATGGTACTACTATCTATGTTTTTGCTTCATGCTTTTATGTGAACCAACATTTATTAATTTTGCTATTATTGATATATGTATATGTTTTCACAGCAATTCTTTGACTTATGACTATTGAATGTTTAAGAGTTGTGATTTTTCATACATATGTATGTCAATGATATATAAAGATTAGTGTGATAACGTTTTAATTATTACTTTGTTCAACTACTTGAACAAATTAATTATCATATGAGCAAATATTTTTGTTTATAAGTAGAGTCATCTATATGCTTACTTGTCAATAAGAATCATAAAAAACTGCACTAAGAGAAAGACTTTCCGGGATAGATTAGTTACTTATATTGTTGCATTTTAGAATAAATCATCCATTATTCCCATTAGATATTAGAAAATCAATCACTTATCCATCCCATTTATAAATCATTGGGAAACTGGTCCCATTATATCCACTCCGAACCACCACCCCACACGGAAAAGGAGCTGCTTTTAAGGTCCGAACCGGGTGGTTTTCCCTGACGTTGATGCAGCGATTTTCGAGGCATCAACAGGTGGGCAGTACTGGAATTAGTTGCAGTGTGAGTAGATTTGTTTCAGAGTTGATTGATAATCATTTTGGTAATAATTTTACTATATAAGAATGTAGTTAATGGTTCAATTAAATATGAGATTTACAACAATTTTTAGCTCACACAGTAACTATGCTTTATTTGTTTTTTTTTTTTTTTTTTATGTGTTTTTATTCATAGTTATGTTGGCTTATCATCTCACTTAAAGAAGCTATTTCATATTCTACACCCATTAACACTTAGAAAACTCCATTAATTTTACATGCCCTTTAAAAGAAACTACAAATACTCGAGGGCACGAAGGTTATTATTAATGAGGTGAAAATAAAAAGCTTTGAGTAAATAAATAAATTTTACAAAAGTTATACATAGGAAAAGGGAAATCTAGAATACGTGTATTTTGGAAAGAACCCACCACTAGATAATCCCCCAAGGTGACGTGGAAACATTTTTCAACACTCTTCCCAAGACCAAGGTTAACTTGTCTTGATCCAATAACCAATTGGGAAAATTTCAAGGTAAGGAGGAATAAACCATTGAAGAAACCCTCGTACACAAAGATTTATCTGTATCATCGAGTAAGGACTATGTCAAACAAATTTGGATTGCACCTACATAATAAGTTAACACTGTGTTAGAGTAAGAAATCTATGGAACGAGAGATAGCTCCAAACTAGATAATGAAACCATTATCGAAGATATGCACATTAGTGAATGATAAGGAAAAGTTACCTATCCAAAAATTGATGAAAATAACCATAAGGAAGTTGCATGGGCACATTAAACAATGCTTAGAAACTTCTAATCATTGAAGTCCTCAGAGTGCCTGGTGTAGGATGGAAAGAAATAATTGAATTAGAACAATAAGAAAAAATACATCAAAGATAAAATAATTCAAAATTAGAACTAGTGAAACAAATCATAAAGAGGTGGAGAACGAAAGATACCAGTAATTTGAGTTGAGCTTGGCAAAAGTGGTAGCTTGAAGTCTGCGATGGAGCTGGTTAGGGTTTCGAAACCAGAGTCAAAGTCGGAACCACGTACGGGCCACGGGTAGGTAGTTCAGGTCAGGTGTCAAAGAACAGCTGCCGGCGTAGGTGCAAAGGCATTTGGCAAATGGAGGTGGAAGCTTGTATCGGGCCAGGTTTTGTCGTTTTATGTTTTTACCATAATACAGTCGATTACAGTTTGTTATCCGCCTTTTTTCCATTTTTCCTCCACAAGAAACCGTGAAGGTTATCACCATTGACCATTGGCTGTAGCAAATACCTTGGAACGGGTTGTAACCATGGTTAATCCCGATGAACTTGTAGATCTGAACCCAGCACTGGAGGACATCCTCTCTATGTGGGGGAAGGATATCACCGCTCAGAATGTGGAACACTATTTTGGGGCTTTTGACCTATCAAGTTTGGAGGATATAACTCAGGCGGAAACACCTTTGTTTCGGTTACAAGACAAGGATGCGGGCAGCGCGGCCCACAATAGATGCATAACGGCTGTCTCCAAGCAGGTGGGAAGCGAAATAGTGTCCAGCCTGACAGATGAGGAAGGGTTGCCCACAAATCCAAAGGGTAAAGCAGTGTCGACCCGATTTACGCTTTCAAAGGGTTTTGAAGATTAAAATAATTTAGGGCTTTCTGCAGGCTATAGTCTGACAAGGGCCCCAGGGGGTCTTCCATCGATAACAAAGTTATCTCTTCCAAGAGAATCCCTTTCTCTAAAAGGGTCTACAGCAAACGGCCTCAGAGAACCTCCAGCTGGGGAGCGGGCAGGCTCTGATGGACTAGCAAAGGGCCTTTTTTCACCAGGGAATTTTGAAGCAAGATTTGCGAGTCAGTCCCCGACACAGCCGGAGATAGAAACTATTGGGGGCATAATGCAGAAAATCCCAGAAAGAAATGATGGTCGACGGGGTTTTGGATCTCCGGTGGAAGAGTTAAGAATCAAAGGCGCGAAAAGGAAACCGTAAAGACCCATTGGATCTCAGGAGATTGAAGGAAATTTGGTCCTTGGGATGGAGGTTTCTATCGAAGAAACCCTAGCTGTCGCAGACTGTACCTTGGTCGGCAGAAATAGAGGTAAGAAATACTCTTCTGAGTTTCTTCAAGTATGGGGTGAGACTTGTTTTGTATCTGCCAGACCTATACAGTTTGAAGCTCAAGTTTTAGGGAAGGGTTGGTTTAAGCTCAGTTTTGTTGATAAAGACTCGGCAGAATGGGTTTTCCACCGTAATTGGCATATTGGGAACATTCCTGTTCTGTTAAAGAAATGGACCCCCATGTTTGATGCTTTCAAGGAGAGAACGGACGAGTTCCCTGTGTGGGTGCGAGATCCGGGCTTACCATCCTTCCTGTGGACAGAAGAAGTGTTCAAATCAATTGGGAATAGGCTGGGGGTTTATTTGGAGGCAGATATGACTTTCTTGGAGATGAAGAATAGAACGATGGTGCGTATTTTGGCTCTCCTTAACCCGAGTAGAGGCTTGGCACAAAAAATAAATCTCCAGTACAAAGAATACGTGTTTGAGCAGATATTAGACTATGAATACTTGCCGTTCAAATGCCATTGTTTCCATGAGTATGGGCACTTGGCAAAAGATTGCCCACAACTGAGAAGAAGGAGACACTTTCGGAGGACTACAGCTAACAAAGGAAATCTTCAAACTCCTGTTCAGATGCCCTTGGAGCATGAAATACTGGAGACGCAAGGAACAGAGGATATGGAGACAGAGGAGACTGTTAAGGATCCTGTGGGTGAAGCTGTTCCAAACCAAGAGGATGCTTAGGAAACCATAACATCCGACGGTTGCTATGGAGGAACCCAATAAAGAAGTGGAAGCCGCGGAAGAGATCGTCAAGGTAGATCCTACAAGTCAAATTCCGCACGAAGATGAAGAAAAGGGTATGTGCTCAGGGACCCCTATCTCTTCTCTAAACTCTCCTGAGCATGTTTCTGTCCCTTCGCATGTTTCGTATCCAAATAGTCATGTGCAAGAAAATAATGCTGTTGAAAATATGGAACATACTTCGAGTTCCCCGAATGTAGACACTATTGTTGATGCATTACCGTCTCTGGATATAAACTGTGAAGACCAGTGGCCCCCTCTTTCACATCCAGTTTCTCGTTCCCTTTGCCCTTATAACCTGAGATCTCTGGGAGGGAAACATAGTGATCCGGGGACATTAGGTGGATTGGGACAGACCCCCTCTCAGAGTTGCCCCAAAAATAAGAGAGGTAGGAAATCGGATATGTCCAAGGCAAAATTTAAAGCTAAACTGGATGTTGCAGATGGTAAACAATACTCTATCCCGGGGGTTCTTAGAGCAGCCCACCCCCCTAAGAGTGTTATAAAATGATCTTGACATCCTGGAATTGCAGAGGTTTGGCCAGCAAACCTAAAAAACTGGCCTTGAAAGAGTGGATAAATAATTCAAATTTAGATGTTATTTTTCTGCAAGAAACCTTGGGGAGGGCTTGTGAGATTGAAGCTATGGTTAAAACCCTTCTTCCTGGGTGGATCTTTTCTGCTATAGATTCCTCTGGTCACTCGGGGGGCATTGCTATTGGTTTCAAAGAAGGGCGGGTAAAGGTCATAAACCAATGGGGGATGAAACATGTTATGGGCATGGAGGTTTTATCTCCAGATTTCTCTTTCCCTATCTCCTTAGTAAATATCTATGGGCCTTGTCAGGGCAGGGAGTTTTTTTGGGAAGATTTGATGTCAAAATCTGTGATGAAATCCCCTTTGATGATTTTGGGAGGTGATTTAAATTTTTCCATAGGCAGAGCAGAAGCATGGGGACCATCAACTAGAGAAGATCCCCTAATAGATTTTTTCGTTAACCTCATCTTGGATAATAATTTCACAGATCCTTCTCCGATCAAACTAAAGCCCACTTGGAGAAACCGAAGGATAGGTGAAGATCGAATAGCCAAAAGACTGGACCACTTTTTGGTAGCTGAGTCTTTGTATTCCAAAATTCCCATGCTCAGACAGTGGGTGGAGGAAAGAGGGAATTCAGATCATTTCCCTATTTTTTTAGACCTTACTCTTCCTCCTCCCAAATCTCCTGCCCCTTTTAAGTTCAATCCTGCTTGGCTCCAAGACCCCTCATTCTGCAATCTGTTTAAGGAAACATGGATTCACCCTGTTCACAATACAGATGAGGATAAATGTTTTTTGTTCATGGAGAACCTCAAAAGATTGAAGAAAGCCACAATCTCCTGGGCAAAGGAAAGAAAACTGAATCAAAATGAGGAGCTGGTTAAAATTAGGGAGGAGCTGAAGCAGATGGAAAGTATGGAGGTAGACGGATACTCTTCACAGTCCTCAAAAGACAGAATCCTTCATTTGGAGAAGCAGCAAAATAAAATCCTCTTGGATAAGGAAGAAGAATGGAGGATCAAGAGTAGGGCAATTTGGTTAAAATCTGGGGATGAGAACACTAGGTTTTTTCAAAACTTTGCAAAAGGTAGGAAAGCTGCAAATACTATTTGGCGCCTTAAAGATGAAGAAGGGAGGGAAGTCAGTTCCTTTCCAGAGCTTTCTGGGTTAGGAAAAAGACATTTTCAGAATATTTTTGCAGATTCTGGGGAGGCTACTATTGTAGAAGTCTTTCGAACTGTGCAAAGCTTCCCTAGATTCATTGAGGAAGATGAAGTAGAAGATCTTTCAATCCCGGTATCAAAGGAGGAGGTTGAAGCAGCTATGAAGCTCATGGGCAAGGATAAGAGTCCAGGCCCAGATGGCTGGACTATAGAACTGTTTCTCCATTTTTATGATCAAATAGGATCCGAAATTACTGAAGTAGTTGAAGAGTCAAGAGAGAAAGGAGAAGTCTATAGACCTTTCAACTCAACTTTCATTACTCTTATTCCTAAGAAGGATGACCTGGAAAGTTTTGAAGACTTCAGACCAATATCATTGTGTAATTGCATCTACAAGATTATAGCAAAGGTTATTGCCCTCAGAATAGCTCCAATCCTGTCACAAAATATATCAATGGAACAATTTGGTTTCCTGGATGGAAGAAAAATTCATGAAGCCATTGGGGTAGCACAGGAGGTTATTCATAGTATCAGATTGAAGAAGAAGAAGGGGGTTGTTCTCAAAATTGACCTATCTAAAGCATATGATCGGATCAGTTGGCTCTATCTGCGGATGTTGCTAACTCAAGTGGGTTTCAGCTATTCCTTTATTAGCTGGATCATGGGTTGCATCACAAATGTTAGATTTGCAGTTCTGGTCAATGGTGCAGCTTCCTCTTTCTTCAGCAGCCAGAGAGGACTCAGGCAAGGTTGTCCATTATCCCCTCTTCTGTTTCGTCTTGTGGCAGAAGGGCTAAGTAGATTGATTCACAAAGCCAGAAGAGAGGAGAAGGTAAAGGGTATCGAGGTAGCAATCAATCTCTTCATCGCACACCTTCTTTTTGTTGATGACATATTGATTTTCACCAATGGTTCCTACAATGAACTAAAGGAGCTAAAATGCCTTTTGAATCTTTTTCTAAAAGCAACTGGTATGCAGATAAACTCAAGAAAATCCCAAGCGTGTGTGGCAGATTTTGAAAGAAGAGAAAGGAATAGAATGGCTAATCTATTCCCTTTCCCCATACAGCCCCTGGATTCTCCCTTCAAATACTTGGGCTTTTGGTTAAAGCCAGCAGGTTACAAAAAAGAGGATTGGAATTGGCTCATCGCAAAGATTGAAGCCAAAATCTCACATTGGAGCTTCAGATGGTTATCCAGAGCTGGTAGGTTGACCCTTATTAAATCAGTTCTGTTAGCCATTCCGGTTTATTGGGCCGCTCTGACTTGGATTCCCAAAGGTGTGATGGAGAAAATCAGAAGAATTTGCTACAGATTTTTATGGGTAGGATCAAAGGAGTCCTCAGTAATACCCTGGGTAGCTTGGGACAAAGTGGCCATACCAAAAGAATGGGGAGGGTGGGGCATTAAAAGACTCCCTGAATTCAGCCTCTCATTAGCAGCAAAATCAGGATGGAGGCTAATAACTATGGAAAATCTATGGACAAGGGTGGCGAAAAGGAAGTACATCGACCCTACCCCTATGGAAGACTAGATCCGGAGTCAAAATAAGAAGATAAAAAATATATTAGCCATCTGGAAAGCCACGGTGGAAGCCTTTTCAGTGATCGAGCAAGGATTAGCTTGGGAAGTTGGAGATGGAAGACTGGTTAGGATTGGCAGAGATCCATGGGTAGGATGCAATGAAGCTTATGCCTTATCACCAGGGCTTCTCAGACACTTGGTTAGTAAAGGTATTACAACATTAAATCAGGTGGAGAAGGTTGGACAGTCTACTATATGGGGACAGGCATGGAAGGATGATGTAGACTTGGGGCTAAATGTCAGATGGAAGATTGAGTGGGAGGGTTTCATCAAAGAATTACAATGTTCAAATGTCAGGATAAAAGATGAACCTGATTGCTTGATGTGGGCACAGAGTAAATCAGGGGAATAATCCCCAAAAGATGGATACCTTTTCTTAATGGGAAAGAAAGGATGGGGAGTACCGGTCTGGTGGGCCAAAAATATCTGGAAACTCAAAAGCCCAGCTAAGGCCCAACTTTTTCTCTGGTGCATCTTAAAAAGGAAGGTCCCAAAATGGGAAATTTTACAAGCTAGGTTCTTAGTTGGGCCTGGTAGATGCCCCCTATGCAAGTCTGAAGAAGAAACCATTACTCATCTTTTCATAAATTGTGTTGTTTCAAGAAAGATATGGGAGGAGGTCACTGTTTTACTCAAGATAAAAGCTCAGTGGGGGCATGATCCCTTGGAGACAACCTGGAGGAAATGGTGGCAAGACCATCCAGAGGGGAACTTGAGAAATTTGCCTCTTATTTTCTGTTGGGGAGTATGGCTTGCCAGAAATAAAAGTCTTTTCCAAGATAAGGACACCCTTTTTTCCGTCACTGCCATAAATATAGCTGCCATATAATCTGCCTTACCGCCCCCTGAGGTTAAAAATCCTAAACCAAATCAAACACAAATCAACATACAGGAAGGAATTCCATGTGGATTCTTTGATGGGGCTTCCCAAAACAATAGGGCTGGAGCTGGCCTGTGTATACATATCAATCCGTACCACTCTTTAAAAGCTTCTGTTGGGCTGGGAACAGGCACAAATAACTATGCTGAATTATCTGCTCTGTGCTTCCTCTTATGCTGGCTTCTTCACAGAAATATCAACACAATTCAGATATTTGGGGATTCATTAAATGTCATAAATTGGGTCAATGGAAATGCATCTTGTCAAAATCAGACTTTGATGACTCTTGTTGAAGAAATTTCTTCTTTAAAGGCATCTTTTAATAAGTTTTCTATCTGCCACATTTAC
Source organism: Pinus taeda (assembly GCA_000404065.3). Lineage (NCBI taxonomy): Eukaryota > Viridiplantae > Streptophyta > Pinopsida > Pinales > Pinaceae > Pinus > Pinus taeda. The sequence continues at coordinate 224,295 of APFE030419886.1, read as the reverse complement.
AGGGATAAGAATGAGGAAGCAGACCAGCTTTCTAAGGCTGGTTTACAACTGGATATGGGCAGCTGGACAGTAGAACAGATCAGACAGGGGCAGTCAGTCAAAACAAATCTGCCTCCTTATACACAGTCACTTTGATTACAGTTCATCTTTCCTTTTTTCACAGCAGTTTCCGCGGATATGTATGTTTCTGTTCATATTTTTATCAGTCTTCTTATCAGTTTTATCAGACCCCAATTATTTGATCGGTTATCAACATGAATTTTACTATGCCACCAAGGGGAGGAAGACTGTACAGGTTCAAAAAACAGCAGAAGCAGCTCCTAAATGTTGAGCAGATCAGCAAACAAATGAGCCACCTGTTTATGGCTTAAGTCCAATATTGCATGTAAAAATTTTTATAGTCTCTAAATAAAAAGTTTTGATTTTTTCCTCGGAAAAAAAAAAAAAAAGATACCAGTAATTTGATATTACTATAGCTAGGATGAGAGAGTAGAATTATTAGGAGATATTATGTTTAACTATCTAAAACAAATTGGCATAAGAGTTCAAGGGTATACATTATAAAAGAACCTAGTAGGGTGAGATGCAATAAGAAAAGATATTAAAAAATATGGATATTGAAATATAATCCCTCTTCAATATCTAGAAAAGGTTAATGGAAAGAAGGGTTATAAGAATCAGTCTTATAAAATAAAGTATCTATTAGTATGTAAGCTAATAAATGTTTTAAGGCTTACTAGTATACACAAATTTTTCATTGAAGTACATTGCTCCAACCAATGGAAGTGGGAGATATGCCCACAATGAGAATTTATCTTCTCACTAACTTTGTTATACGAAACAATCTATGGGATTGGAAAATCTATTATCATTATATAAGACTCATATGCCTTACAACCAAGGAACTATTCTGAGAAAGATGATCTCTTATATGTTAAATCCAAGACCTATACAAAGAAAGGATGTTAACGAAAATATTACACATAAAATGATGAGAGATATGATGTTACTAAGGGAGGTATAAGTTTTTTCTCAACAAAATAAAAATAAATTCATATATCTCTATATCATCAAATTGTTATCAAGAATGCTAGAGTTGCAGGCTGGAATTTCGCCGAAACTTGTCGGAAAATGATAATGAGAGCGCACTGAGATATCAAGAAGGGTTCAGACCATGGTAAGATCTTTCAGATCTGCTGGGACAGTGAATCCCAGTTTGCAGGCACGGGTTGTTTTAGGAGATCTCAACGGCAAACGGGATTTTAAACCCCAGAAATCGCCCTGAGCGAAATGGGAGAGCCAGGGGGGGGGGGGGAGATCACCTCCTTCAAAAACGTGGTAATAGGCGAGACGAGCACAGGAGGAGAACAACACACTGAGAAGGAAAGTCATGCCCCAGTAATGGGCAACCTGTGGCAGAAAAGAATGAGAGGAAAATGCCTACCTAGGGCTCAAAAACAGCCAAGGTATGTCGTTCCCAACAACAAATTGGAGGAATATAACTGTTACATGAGAGACCATGCCTTAATATGTAGGTTTGTTGGGTATTGGCCTTCTGAGCGGGAACTCTACAGATGGATTGACCAGAGATGGAGACCTAGGGGACAGGTAGATCTCAAACTTGGAGCCCAAGGTTTTTTCACAACAATCTTTTTCAACCTAGAAGATAAGAACAGGATCTTTGAGGAGGGACCATATTTCTTGAACAATGCAGGCCTGTTCATGAAATATTGGGAAGAGAGATACAACCCCGAAAAGGAAAAAATGCTTGATGCACCAGTCTGGGTCAGACTGTTTGGGCTTCCTGATGAGTTCTGGGACCTTGAAATTCTGGAGGGAATAAGCAACACGATTGGGAGCTTTGTTAAAATTGCAGAGGCTACGAAACAAGGTAAATATAATGCTTATGCAAGAATCTGTGTTTACATAAATCTGGCAGATCCTCTCCCGGAAAATGTCGAAGTAGAGTATCATGAAGAAATCTGGAAGCAGCCAATTGATTACGAACATATCCCTTTCCGATGCCGCATCTGCCATGAATATGGCCACTTATACAGGCAATGCCCGCTGAATAAAGAGGAAGAGTCCAAGAAAAGCTAGGCAGATCAACAGAGAAGTACTGAGAGAATGGAGGATCTGGAGAGAGGCTTTCAGCAGGTAGTAAGGAAGAAGAAGCAGAATAAAGAGGGACCAAAGACCCAATCTCAGAAGAAACCCAGCCAAACAAGTAAACAAAACAAATTTCAGGTACTGCAGAGCGAAAATGAAGAATATGAAGTAAACCTGGAAGACGATGAGGACCCAGAGAACACCCCCATGGAAATAGCTGCAGAGGAGAAAGGAAAAGAAACAAATTTAAGCAAAACAAGAAGAGAAAAAACGGAGGAGAAGTCAACAGAAACAAAACTAGAATCTCAGATGGAAGTGGAAAACCCACCTGAAAATGAAGCAGAAGAGGAGAAAATCATGAGAAGGTTACTCCAGGAATGGAAGTATCTGGACAGCAGGTTCATACCTGAAAAACAAAAACAGCTATATAAGGAGGTCTTTCAGAAATACAAGGAGAAAAAAGGAGAGCCCCCGGATAAACCAGCTATGATAGAAAGTGAGCAGGGGCATGAAGATAAAGGAATGGGCAGCTCTGGCAAAAATAGCAGAAAAAGAGGCCGGAAAACAATGAGTGAAACTATCCAGACGGTGGGAGAAATATTGATAAACTCAGGTAAGGTGATACCTCTGTCGGAGGTATTCTTCCCCTCATACAAAAAGTTTTAAATGATAGTTATCAGTTGGAATATTAGGGGTTTGAATAGTAGAGGTAAACAAAGGTATATGAAGGATAAGTTGAAAAAAGAGAAACCTAGTATTATGATCTTACAGGAAACAAAGATCTTGGTTCAGCAGCTCGAAAAAATAATAGAAAAAAGCAGACTACAATATCAAGTGATTGGGCAAGATGCAATCGGTTCTACAGGAGGTATTGCAGTCCTGTGGAACCCCAATGAAATCATCATAGATAACTAGTCCACCATGAGCAGAACCCTTACTGGGCTGGGTAGGATAGTAGGAACCAAACAACAGGTGGTTATTTCAGGGGTCTACGGCCCCCCTTCCCCTGGGAAAAAGGAGCAGTTCATAAACAGTTTCAAATCTGTCCGCAAACTTTACCCTGAAGCTGCTTGGATCATTGGTGGAGACTTCAACTTGATCAGATCCTTGGAAGAGAAAAAAGGAGGGATTAGGAGGAGGGATCACTTCATGGACAGTTTCAACGATATGATAGAGGAAATTAGGCTTGTTGATATCCAGACCATTAATGGGATCTACACATGGAACAACAGAAGGGGAGGAAAAAACCAAATTGCATCTAGATTGGATAGATTCCTAGTTTCTGAAGCCATCATGAACAAAGATGTTTTTGTGGAGGCCAAGATCATTCCATCTTTGGGATCTGACCACTGGCCGATTCGATTAGAGGTTGATATCAAGAGGATTCAGGGGAAAAGGCCTTTCAGATTTGAAGCTTTCTGGTTAAGGGACCCTGATTTCATCAAGAAAGTAGATGACTGGCGGAAACAATGTACTAGCCAGGGCAGATGTAGAATGCACACGTTCCAGCTAAAGTTGAAAGAGCTGAAAGGCAAAATAAAAAAATGGAACAAGGAGAAATTTGGCAACATTCTGGAAGATAAACAAAAACTAGAAGGGGAAATGGCGGATCTCCAGCAGAAGATAATTTTGGAAGGAAGAACAGAGGAAAGCATCAACAGGGAGGGGGTAATCCTTGGCAGATTGGAAGAGAGACGAAAGCAAGAGGAGATCTTGTGGCGACAAAAATCTAGGATAAAGTGGCTAAGGGAGGGGGAAAGAAACACTAAATTCTTCCACCAGGCTATGATCAAGCACAGGCAGGGAAACAAGATTCTATCGATCAAAGACAAGAACGGGGAAAGAGTGGTATATCAGAACGAGATTGAACAAGTCCTGATGGATCACCACAAGGAGATTTTAACAAAACCTCAAATTGATAGAACGAGAGCCATATAGGAGATCTGCTCAGCTATTCCCAGCTTGGTCACTGAGGACCAAAACAAAGCGCTTATGAGGGTCGTGACCTTAGAAGAGTTGGAGGAAGTTGTGAAGGCAATGAAGAAAGGGACAGCTCCTGGGCCGGATGGCTTCACAGTGGACTTTTACCAGGCAGGCTGGCATTTCTTGGGAAGAGAGATACTAGATCTAGTGGAAGAATCAAGGATAAATCAAAAGGTATGGCCTGCTCTTAATTCTACCTTTTATGCCCTCATTCCTAAGGGAGACAACCTAGAAGAGGCTAATGGCTTCAGACCTATAGCACTGTGTAATGTTATTTACAAAATGATCACATCCCTGATTTCCAAGAGATTAAAACCCCTTTTGGACAATTTAATCTCGGCTGAACAAACAGGTTTTGTGGAAGGCAGGCAGATTCTTGATGGTCTTGTTATAACTCAGGAGGTTATCCACTCCTTAAAAGTTAAAAAGAAAAAAGGAATGATGATCAAATTAGATTTGTCCAAAGCGTATGATAGATTAAACTGGAAGTATCTGGAAACTGTCCTGGAGAGATTTGGTTTTCACCAAAGATGGATTGCATGGATCCATAATCTGATTTCCTCTCCACACTTTTCTATTCTGGTTAATGGAAGCCCCTCAAAAACTTTCAATGCTTCTAGAGGTATTCGACAGGGAGATCCCTTGTCCCCATTTCTATTTATTCTAGCCGCTGAAGGCCTAGGTCGATTCATCAAACAAGAAAGAGCAGCAAACAGAATCAAAGGACTGCAAATTTGGGGAAACAACCTGCCTCTAACTCATCAACAATTTGTTGAGGACATTATGTTGTTTGGGGAACCAACGGTAAGAGAAGTTCAACATCTTAGGAGAATCCTGCATCTGTTCGCAGAGGCTTCTGGGTTAGAAATCAATAAGGACAAATATTGTATCTTCATCTTCAACACAATGGATCAGGTCAAATCCCATTTAATCAGAATACTAGGATTTAAAAGGGGGGAATTACCTACTAAATATCTGGGTAATTTTCTGGACTTCACATCTAAAAGGGTGAAAAACTGGCAAGGGGTTCTGGACAAACTAAGCAACAAGGTTGCAAATTGGGCCTTCAGAGTTCTAAATATTGCTGGCAGAGTTGTTCTTGCCAAGTCGGTCCTTCAAGCTATCCCTATCTACCCATTATCGATTATGGCTGCCCCTGCAGGGGTATGTGCTAAAATCAGGGAAATCATAAGGAAATTCATATGGAGCGGATCTGATCAAAAGAAAAAATGGGCCCTGGTCTCATGGAGTCAGCTAACAGAAAGAAAAGAGAAAGGAGGATTGGGTCTAAGGGACCCTGAAGTTCTTAACAGGGTCCTGGGAGCCAAGCTGTGGTGGAGATGGCTCAGTGGTGGAAATGATCTCTGGAAAACCATATGGAGGACTAAATACAGAATGCCAAACTCTCCGGTCGATATCCTAAGGCAACAGGAAATCCCCAAAGGCTCCACTATTTGGGAATTAGCCTCTCAAAACAGAGATCTGATTGGAAAACATACTTTCTGGGAAATCCGGGGAGGCACAGAGGCCAACTTCTGGGAAGACAGGAGGCAACAACGAGAAAGACTGAACAACATTCAGAACCTCCTCCAGATCCGTGGCAGAATTGAAGGAAACAGAACTAGTGTAAAGGATTGTTGGAAAGTAAATGATATATCGGAGGGATGGAGAGTCTGGGAGGACCCGACAGAATGGGATCGGGAGCTTAACTCAGATCTCCAAGAACTTTACAGGAAAGAAATGGGATCAAGGAAAATCAGAGTTTGACATGGGAAAGACATCCTCCGGTGGGGGAACTCTATGAAGGGGACATTTACAACCAAAGAGGCTTATTATCTAATGGATTCTCAAAACAGAGGTGACAGGAATTTGGAATGGAAAACAATATGGGAAAGTAACTGGTGGCCAAAGGTGTCCATTTTTGTTTGGTTAGCCTCAACAAATAAAATTCTAACCTGGGATTGTATCCAGAAGAAGGGATTCAATGGCCCTTCACGATGTTACCTGTGCAACAACGATGACGAGACCAGAGATCATCTGTTGGTCAGATGTCTGTATACAGAGAAACTCTGGATGATTACTAAACGACAATTCAACAAACCAGGAATTAACATCAGATAATTTAATGAATTGATTTTCCAGTGGAGCAAGGAAACCTTTCACTGTAAGGTGGTCCAGAGGGCATGGAATCTTATATCTACCTTTATACTCTGGATGGTTTGGAAGGAGAGAAATAAGAGGGTATTTCAGAATTCTGCTAAAGAACCAGAGGTAATTTGGGATTGGGTGGTCGAGAGTATGCGGGAGACTATCCTAGTTGATAAATGGGAGAGTGATGACTGGAAGACTAATCCGAAAGAACAAGAAATTTTGAACAAGTTAAATCTAAAACTTGAGATGGTTCACTTTAAATGTTCGGCCCGCCATGATATGCGAATTCAAAGCCGAAACAAGTTCAGATACCCGAGAGATCACTTTGTTAAGCTAAACTTCGATGGGGCCTCGAAGGGGAACCCGGGCGAAGCTGGTTTCGGGGGGATTTTCAGAGACAACAATAACCAAGTAAGGTGGATTTTTGCGGACTGGGGAGGCCAGATGACCAATAACAAGGCTGAGTTTTGGGCCCTGCATCAAGGATTACGAATTGCCATCAGAAATGGCTATACCAATCTGGAAATTACAGGGGACTCGCAGATTGCTGTGGACATGCTGCGGAGGCTCAATAACGAGCAGGGATGGGAGAAAGTCACCAAAAGCTGGCGGACTGTGGGCATTGTTCAAGAAATTGCAGACTTTATTAAATGCATCGATTACAGACTCATCAGTCATGTTCGTAGAAAAGGGAATCAGGCAGCGGATTGGCTGGCCAATTGGGGCTGCAGAGGACGTGGCAGCACAATTGATAGTTAGTGGAGAGCCGTGGAGGGAAACAGGGAGTGGAAGGAGTTGGCGGACCTAATTAAGGCTGATCATGATCACGCCGCAAATGACAACGCACTGATCAGTGAGCTAGATTAACAGGGGGCAGTGGAGACCCCGATTCAAGAATATGGTTCAATTGGGATTTGATAAAATCATCATTTCAGGCTACAGGATGAAGGATCAGGAATTCGGTGACAGTACAGCAGCAGCGGGAGGAGCGGTTAGGCAAAAGTACACACAAGGTAAGAAAATAAATGTCCGAACCATGAGAGGTGATGGTTGCGGTTCGCTTGACCTCACAGCAGAGGGGATTAATAACGATATGATGGTCGAGAGTAGTGGTTCACCGGAGAGCTACCGACGGCATTCGAAAACCGGACCAAATTGGTTCCCCGAAGAAAGGAATTCGATATATAATCAAACATGGCCGATTGTGAAGGCATTTTGTGAGCTCCTAATTTGGGTAAGTGTGGAGGTTCCCATCGAGCGGCATCAGAGAACAGCTATAACCTCAGACAACCAGAGAACGAGGCGCGTCAGACCCTCGGACAATATGGAGACCAGACAGAAACTGAGACAAGCGGAGGAGCAACAGAGTGCAGGGGAGGAGAATAGGAGCCGAAAAGGCAAAGTCATTATGCAGGAGGAACCACCATTCACAGTGTGGGAGGTTGAGGATGACTTGGAAGAAGACATGATACCGGGCGCAGCGAGTGAACGTAGGTGCCACCATAAGAACTTGGCTGAGGAAGGAAAAGAGCAGGCGAAGGCGGACCAGTCTGAATTACGAGATTCGAAGGTCCGACACTATGGTATGAGGAAGCGCAGTTCAACACCTGACAGGGAAAAGGACCGGGATGGAAAAAGAACCAGAGGACAGAGGGAGAAAGGGAAGGAGGAAGGGGAGACTTCCAGGCGCGGCCAGGGGAAAAGCAGAAAGCAAAAGGAGACGGTTAACCACAGAGTTCGAAGGGCTGAACAGGCCTTCCTCCGTAATTCCAACCCTGCAGTGCGTAGAGTCATGCAGCATCTCGAAGAGGAATCGCTTCAGGATCAATCCGATGAGGAGATGGAAGAATGGGAATTTCTCCTCCACAACCCGGGTCATACCAGAGGGCGTATGTCATTATTCAAACAGTCTCTTCACATCTATTGGGTGATGAAGGGGGTAATGGCCAAGGCGTTGGAACAAGTGGCAAAAGAGATGGTTGAACTGGCTAAGGGGGATCCATACATCTGTAGTGAACTAAGCTTCCTACGCATAGCAATGATAAAACAGGAGGAGAAGCTGGATGCTATCCAGCAAATGCTGAATCGGGACCGTCCAGAGCCAGTGGAAGCAGCGAACCAGCAACCAGATGGAGGCAATGACTGATAAAAGATATGTTTAGGAACTGCCACAATTTTTTTGGTTATAGCTTTGTACATGTTAAAGATAGGAAAAAGCAAGTAGTACAGAGCAGTAGTTTTAGTAATGTTTCAGTAAGTTCAAAGATTGCATAGTTTATCTAGCTAAGACGACCAGACTGTGGACCTACTATTTTTGGGCTGCAATTAAAAACTATAGGTGGAGTTATGACCCGGTTTCCCCTAGAGGGCGGGCAGAAACTGTTTTTGAAATGATGTAATGTTCTGTTGATCAAGTAATAGAAAGAGTACCATCCTAGCTTACAAAAAAAAAAAAAAAAAATTGTTATCAAGAATATTATGTGAAAGTGTTAAAAAAAAATCATACAGGGATGTAGCACCAATACATTTTCCTTCCTAATAATATGTAGTGGAACAAGTAGTGATATAATTACGATAACATAGAATATTGTCCAAGATGTGGAATCATGTATAACAGAACCTGTGGAACCATATACCTATGAATTACAATAGGGCAAGCATAAAGATCAACTTTTCATTTTTTACTTGGCAGTGAAACTTAAAATATAGAGGAAGGAAAACACAATATCGCAACACCAACAATAGAATAAATATTGAAGAATTAGTTGTTAGAGACTACACAAATAAATTAATATTCGAGCATATCTAGTGAGGGATGTAGTTCTCTAATAATAAAATCAGAAAGTTCTAAAAGGCATTTAGTTGCTTAAGGTGATAATTAAGCACATAACAGCGAAAAAATGTGAAAGGAAGAGAAATAAATAAGTACATTGTATAAAAGTAAAATAAAAAAATTCATGTAATTAGGAGGTGTATTATTGTTTGTAAAAATTTCTCATTTCCCACCTCGGTTTTCAGTTTCACCTTATTTCTCCAAAATAGTTGAATGTCCTTTCCCATATCCATACATTCAACAACTGGAAAATAAATTTTGTTGAAAACACAAATGCTGGAAATTTTACAGAATGTTGGAAAATGCAGAAATATAAAAATCAGCACATATAAATAGCCATTCAACACATTTAAACACAGTGATTTTTGGTCAAGGTGACCCTGGAAAAACCCCCTACAACTCTTGGGGAAAACCAGTTCGAAAACTTCTTTTATTTCTGGAAAATTCTTTTTACAGTAAGAGAAATATTCAGCAAAAATCAGCAAGCAAACTTTTACAACTTATCTCAGCTTTGCTGAAACTCAGCCTTGCTGAAACTTCGCCTTGCTAAAACTCTGCCTTGCTGAAACTCGGTTGTACAGACTTGCTGAAACTTAGCCTTACTGAAACTCTGCCCTGTTGAAACTCCACTATACAGACTTGATAAAACTCAGCCTTGCTGAAATTTCGCCGTGCTGAAACTCCATTGTACAGACTTGCTGAAACTCAGCCTTGCTGAAACTCCATCTTGCTGAAACTCTACTATACTCACTTATAGCCTCCTTCTCCTCTTTGTCTCGAAATATCCCTTGCTCTCTTGCCCCCATTCTCTCAATTTGCTCATGAAAGAATTGATGACCTTTTGCCTCATTTTCCTCCTTTAATTTAATCCTAAGTGATTTTTGGGTAACCTCTAAATCCAATGGCTGAAATAGATTGAGATCTAGGGCTGAGATTAAATGCTCATTTAAATCTCACTTTTTATTTTTTAACTCACCCCACTTTAATAAAGACCCACTTAATCATTTATTTCCAAAGTCACACTTTTCCTTTCTAATTTTACATTGACTTTATTAAAGTCACTTTAAAGTTAGAATTTAGTAACTTTATCACTTATAAATTAGATTTGACTTTATAAAAATTATAAAGTCACTTTAGGAGAAAAAATTAAATTGTTTTGGACATTTTTCCTAGGCCAAAGATCAAAGCCTTAGGGAACCGTCTGTCCTCTGGTACCAAATTTCAACACTTCCTCTTACAGAGGAAGGTGTTCCTCACCACACCCATCTTGTCTCTGCAATAGACATGCTTGCCCC